>JAQIXX010003465.1:0-19569 GCA_034700605.1 Willowsia nigromaculata | reverse complement strand
CTCACTCCATAAACGAAACCACTGTATCTCTGTCCGTTATACAAGCTCCTTTTCACATGATACATCAACGATACACGCATATTATTCCGGTATTCTGAGGAGGATAACATACAGAAACCCTTTTTTCCACTGCTCTCTCGCTTTCCATCTCTGAGTTTGAGCAATGGCTTCACAACTGGCAACGCTGAACAAAACCAGGAGAAAATGTGGCAATGTGCCTTTTCATGTTATTTTGTTGATTTTATACTTGAGTTTGTAGCTCTCTGAGAAAAAGCAAGTGTAAATGTTAAAGTTGCTGTTCAAGTGGTAGTAGCAGTGTCGTACAGACTGATGATCATTTTTTCATAGTTTTTGCTCTCTGAAAAGGGCAAATTGCTGGGATGATAGTATATAGAAAAGGTATATAGAAAGCAGGGATTTTTTATATATAGCGAGTGTAATTTATATGGGGAATATTATAGTATCACAGGAGGGATATGTAACAGGACAGGAGTTGATATGGATGTGGTGGCAATGTAAAGGAGATGGTATATTGGAATAATATATTGTGATTATAGTAGTGCGTGTGTGGTGGTGGCCTGGCTTTATATAAAATGGTGATTGTGAGTGTGAAAAGATAACTTTTGGAAAGTGAGGAACACAAGTGAGAAGATATATTGTGTGCTGTTAATGGTGGTGGTTACGATTGTAAACGAGGAAAGTCGGATTGGATAATGAGGGAAATCTGTGCTACTGTATGTGTTGATTGAGGATACTCTGAAGACGGGAGAAGTTGTGACAGTAGTGATGAGATAATGAGAGGAGTTTTTGTTGGGGCGAGTTAAGAAAAGGATTTTGCAAAAAGCAATACGATAATGAAGAAATGTATGTTGTATTTGGTTTAAAAATTGTGTTGATGTGAAACTGAAGAAAATACATAGGTAGTTTGAACTTTGCATATTGAACTGGTAAAAATTAGGAAAACATTCTAGATTTTGCACATCTAGGATGATTTAGATGCATTTTTTTAAATCACACAAAGAAACGGCAGACTTGATGCAATGCAGTCATAAGGAAACTGATGAATAAAAGTGGGGAATAGGATTTTATGTAGGGCAGTAGTGAGCTTCGTCGATATAAAAATCACAAGAAAACCCGACCGCTAGAGCTGTTGCAGTTGCAGACGTTGCAGTAAAGATGCAGTCGCAGTCCCAAAAGTGAATCACACGCCAAGACGCAATGCATAGGGAATTTTTGCAGCATAACCAATCTCTTTCTATCTTGTGCATGGTTTGTGCGATATGCTTCAACAATTCAACGAAGAGTTAGTAGTATACATTTTATATGAATGTAGAATAAAACAGGTAATTTGATCCGATATAGTGAACTATTGTACAAAACGTAAATATCCCAAAATGTTTAACAATGCAAAGCTGAAATAAAATATAACAACACATTACCCACATTTATCTATTTTTCCCATCTGGAATTGAGAGAATGGAGATAAAGATCATATTATATTTTCATATTGCATTTTTATTAGCACAAAAACGCAGCGGCAGTTCTATATCATGTTTTCTTTTTGTAGACTTCAATTGATAACTATCTTGCTTGATGGTTGGAAAAAATTGGAATGAAAGCGAAATTACTTCGATCTTTTGTTTTGTGCGTTGCGTATTGTTGATTGTTACAAAATATCAAGTTGAAACAAAAAAAATATGTGGAGCAGAGCACACTGTGCAGACTGCATACTGATGGCGGCATCATCCCCGAGGGTATTTTATTGCATTATTGGTTCTCATTCAAAATCTAACAATTTATGCATGCATTATGTAACATCATAAAGAGCTAATCAAAATGAAATCAACATTTGAAAAAATGGCCACTTTGGTAGATGGCTTTCCTGCACCAATTTTCAAGTTCAATGGCAAAACTTTAAAAAAACTGAACCGTTTTGGTAGAAGAAGAGGCTCTCCTCTCGTTCATAAAGTTCTCATCATAATTTTCCATTAAATTGACTCTCTTTTATGTGCAGTTCAAGAGAGGAACATCATTCCCGTTTTATTTACAAAGGAAAAGCTCACATGAAAATCCCTTCCGGCACATAGTTTTCAACTTTAAAAAGTACATTTTACATTTTCAAGAGAGATGACTGTTTTGAGGACATAAGATACAGGGGATCATCACCACTGTCGTTATATCACCTTGACTTTGCTAATCATTTTTTCTCGTTATACCTTATCATATCTCTGCTTTTACTGTAGTAAGTATGTTTCATCATCGCTCTTGGGAAAAAAGGTAATCTTTGGGAAAATGAGAGCTTTAAGAGTTTTCCCTTTGATCTGAAGACAATTATGTTTACGTCTCATGTTACACTGTTGCACGTTGACCTCTTCTTTCTTCTTCTCTTTTTACAGCCAATTTGCAATAAAATCCAACCAACTAGACAAGCTCTGTATTTAGGAGCTCTATAAAATTTATGATACATTGTAAGCAAAATACTGAGCTTATATAATAAGTGGTTGTATCTTATACGATATGTTGTTGTGTGCATTGTTACAGGAGATAACATTTCTTCTCTAGAGTTTTTAGCCTGAAGCTTGTTTAGATTGTCTGATGGTGAGTGAGAGAGGGAGAAAGACCTGTTTCGAGTTGAAAAATAACAAGGTAGAGAGGATCATGCTAGGATCATTGTCACCGTTTCAGTTTTTAATGAAGAAAGAAACACTGTAGATGCTCAGTGCTATAGAAAGGCATGAAACTACAAGCGGATTTTCTCTTGTGTGATGTAACATGTAACATCCTAGTAAGCTTAGCTATTTTTAATAGAATGGGCATATCAAAGCTATCTCTGAGAAAAAGTATTTTCTATAGAAGAAAACAAAGTATAATCAAGGATCAGATATTATGTAACTACATGAAGTACATCTATATATCATCTTCTTCATCCCATCTAACCTAGACGAGTATACATTTCATTTCCTCTTTCGTTGCCTCATGATATGGTATATCGTGTTCATGTCTTTTCAAGCTTGTTGGTATTATCATTATTACAACCTATTTAAAGTGAGATGCGTGTGCGATAGGAGATTTAAGAGGACATTTTTATCACATGAGACATGAAAAAAGACGGCAAGAAAAAAGGGATTTACTCCAATTTGTGTCGTGTCAATGGAAAAGTTGTGTTTCTCCTAGTCAGCTTCATTATTTTTATACATTCGATAAGAAAACCATGCTCTACTTGCAAAAATATAAACACTAACTGCGGCTGATTTTTTGGTTTCAATATTTTATTAAAAATGTGAGAAATTCATTTGGCATTAAATTCGCTTAAAATTAGTGTACATGTTCATCTTAACTTTTTGGGATTTTTTAAACATCAAAATAGCTAATAATCTAGTATGACATAAAGTTAAATATATCATGCTATTTAGAACAACCAGTTCCCAAAGAACTTCGAGATCCAAGATCCTCCTCCAGCACCACCACCGTTGCCAGCAGGTGAAGCTTGCTGGCTCCCTCGAAGCTTCGCCAACTCCTCTTCCAGAGATTCATTCTTTTCCTTCATTTCCTTCACTTTACCATCCGCATCTTTCTTCTCCTGCTGTACTTTCTCCAACTTTGCTTTCTCCAGCTCTTTCTTACGTTGGAGTTCCGCATTCATCTTCTGAAATTCTGCTAACCGCTGTTTCATCTCATTGGCCGCTTTGGATTGTTCTCGATCGCTTGAGGAAGAACTTGGGGACCTGGGAAGGAAGGCGCTTCTCAAGCGTGCTTTTGTGAAATGCTTCCGGCAGATGGGACAGTCATGTTGTTTTTGGCCAAGCCACTGAGTGATGCAAGGCCGATGGAAGATATGACCACATGGAGTTATGACCACTGACGAGTTGTTGTCTGCAGCAGGCTTTCCAGATCTGGTTCGTTTTGGGGGCGGGGCCTGATCATCATCTTCGACCGGTGCTTCCTTGTCCTCATACAGTGAATCGAAACAAATCGAACACTCCATACTTTCCTCGGAATCGATTATAAAAAGTTGTGATTGCAAAACGCACGCTGCGAATCTTGTATGATTAATGGTGAACTACATTCATTCATGAAAATGACCATAGTGTGACGCAATTGACTTCCAGCTGTCAAAATGAACATTGTCTTCTATTGAACGAACAAAATTATTTTTTTGTCGCGTTTGCCATGCTTCAAGCCTCCAATGCATTTCGCTCCGAGGTCACGATGACAATTGCTGGGTTCATGTCAATGGGACATTTATGCCGACAGTTGAGCCAAAAGCCAAACCAATGAATCATACGCGATATTAACGATTTTATTATCAATAAAGTAGTGTACATTGAAAGTAGAGAAGGAAAGTATGAATTTGCTCAAAAGTAAATGGATGGATGATAATATTCATGTCATCAAAATACTGATACTGATTATGAGCACCCATGGTAAGCCATGAACTGATCGGGCGTCATTGCAAAGGTCACTCTGGCAAATACATATAGTCTTTTCAACCGTCCGACCATTTTGGACCATCTTGCTGGAACGACATCCAGATATTTTTCTCGTGTTAGAATCGCAATACTTCTTGATGGAAGAATTACCATCGACTGTCGTCACTTCTTTCACACAGTACGGATCGGAACCGGAACAAGTTATCTCGCTACTGCGACAACTATCAATACTTTGGCACTTGTAGCATCTTACTAGGAGAAACCAAGAAAAGAAAGTTTTCAGAAATGGGGCTCGCTGTATGAACAAAAATTGATTTTACTACATTTCTTTACACTTTCATAATTTACACACATGCAGCAGATTCACGAAATTGACTCGTCAGTATGCTTATTCCAACAATGAAAATGGATAACTGTCTGCTCACAAGCATGATCATTTTTGGGTTGCTACTGGCTGATCCCCGCTCAAGTATTTCTCCGTAACCCCACAGGAATATTTGGATAATAATGTATAACTGGTAACATCACACAATGAAGGACTCTGATATTATGGTCTGGTGCTGGTCCTTTTCAAGGAAATCAGCAATTACGATCATCATCAAAGTAAAGACAGAGAAAATGCCAATGGAAAAGTTAACTTCACTTCTACCTGTTTCTACCAGAAATAAAGCTTTCCATAGCGAAACATCAAATCAATACATGCATGCGTTATCTTGACTTGGCAGAGGAGATGACTACTTCGATAAGCGAGTTGATAAGACAATCGGTAGCGATTGCTCAGAATGGTACTTACACAAACGCGTGAAACAAAATTATTAAAACTGCTTTCTAATGCTTTACGGACTTTACCTTCTTTCATTATTTTAATGATTCAGAATTTCTCATAAAACAAAGTTTTAAATCGGGCTCGGTTACTTGATTTTGGCT
The DNA here is from genome assembly GCA_034700605.1 of Willowsia nigromaculata. Lineage (NCBI taxonomy): Eukaryota > Metazoa > Arthropoda > Collembola > Entomobryomorpha > Entomobryidae > Willowsia > Willowsia nigromaculata. The sequence continues at coordinate 14,212 of JAQIXX010003465.1, read as the reverse complement.
AATAAGATAATTTTGTTGAAAAATTGTAATTTCCATGCACCATACAATTTAAAACAGTTTGTGCTAACAATGCAGCGCAATGTCCCAATAATTATGTATTTCTGTAAAAACGCGAGACAGATCAAAGCTAAACGAAAAGGATGGCACCAACACGAAGACCTACAAGTGCTACAGCTGTGCTGGTAAGTAAAGGTGAAAAGCGAGTCATTGAACCGGAATGTATGAAAGGGTCACTGATGGTGTCCTTAGGCGTTGTCTTTTTGGCGTCCATCATGTCGTCCATGCCTTCAGTTATTGGTTCCATGGGTTTCAGTAGCACACTCAAGTCGTTACATTTCTCGGTATTGCAGTAGCAGAAATGGTAGGTGACATCCACAGGTTTTGTCTCTCCATGAAATACAGAATTATTATATGTAATTGATTTGGCACATCCATCGTCCGTCGGACCATTTACATTGCAATGTTGTTGCGAGATGTAATTTTGCCCGTTTACTTCAGCCACCTAAATGGAATGGCAATAGACAGCAAGATCATTTTTGCTATAGAGTGTTATGAATGTAATTCTAATAATTCTTTAGAGTAAACTATTGACTGAATTCAGACAACATTTGAATAAATTGTTACATAACATTACCTCTAAATAACACGACTCGATATTACCAAGGGAACAATCAATATCACCTACAGCTTCGATACATCTCAGTGGATTTGATTGACAATCCCTAGTCAGACAGACAACTATGCATAAAAATAAAAACCATCCCTAATGATAGATACATTTGCATTAAAAGCATGATGCATTTTCGACAGTGTATTAATGGTAAAAAGCTTACTAGCATTAGTCCACCCGATGGAACATACAATCAACAGTAAAACTCCGATTTTGACATGAACGCGATACAAAAGATTATTCATTTTTGTGCTCGGATATAGAGCTCGTATTGATTTGATTGTCTTAGTTTTGATGAGAATCGTAAATGTGAGTGTTTTAGCGAGTATTCAATGGAACTAGAGTCGATGGGAAATGTAAGATCACTCGCATAGAAAAGTCTCGAGAACAAAAATTAATAAAAATACCAATAGTTGTTTGTTCTTTATACCTAGCACATCAACATAGCGATTTTATTGGGTGTGCTTTCGCATTCTAAATAAATTGCATCATTTACACAGTTTTGCTAGTAACAAATATGCTTCGAAAGCCGAGAGTAATTATAACGAGGGCAGAAGAAACTGCAGGTAACGTTGAATCCGAAGATTTATTGCCTTTATCTTTGTCTTTTTTAGGATCTCCATCTCCCTCTGGATCAACGTTGTAGTAAAAAGATCCTCCTTCAATGTCAAGCTTCTTATCATTGCAATGATCAGTGTTGCAGTAGCAGACAGTTTTAATCGTCAGTCCGATTTCTGTCTCTGTCTCTTCGACTTCTTCGCAACCGTATTTGTCCAAACCTTTAAGCTTCTCATTGTCCATGATGTAACAATTCTGCTCTTCAATGTCAACACTATGACCTGGATAACCAAATCTTTCAATTTTACAATATGTTTCATTCCCACTGCAGGTTTTCAACGCGCTGCAGTCAGAGTTTGGCGTTTTGCGACAGCATACAACTGGGGGAAAATCAATATTCCGTTATACTGACATTAATTCGTTATATTTGATTTAAGGCAGTACATATTCCATTAACAGTCAAAGCTTACGAGCATTTGATTCCCTAATTTCTGGCAAAACCCATAAAGCAAAAAAGAATATGGATATGAAGTTTCCTTTTGAAATTGACATTTTCTTTATTTGGGCTGTTTGCACTTTTGATATTGACTCGCTATTCAAATCTTCGACAGGTTTTGCATTGCAATTTGCAATTCGCATTGCAAAAATGTTTGCATCATGTTTTTGTCTACATCTACTGTTAAACCAAAAGCAACACTAAAAATATATGCGTGGAACATTTTGTGAATGTTGCATTGGGAATTATGTATGTATTTTTTAAACCCTAAAAATTCAGAGAAAACTTTTGCTAATGGATGCAGTCTGTCTGTTATTTTAGCTCAAGAAAAGCCGACTCCTCTGTCTCCTCTCGAGCTCTCCCCTATTTTTCCGGGTGATTACGTGACAAATCTTCAAGCACAAAAGACCAGACTATGGTAGCCCACCCCATCATCATATATTCTTTCTATTTCTTTCTATTTTTTCTCTCCTCTAAAAGCCTCTAATCTTTGTGCTTCCTACATAATAATCAACTATATATGCTCCTCAAGTGGAACCCGAACCCTCACAGTTTTTTCCCTCTGGTTCTTCTCCTCTTGATCATCATCTTCACTTTTTCCTCTCGCACTACTCCCGTCATCATGATAATCATCGTCGCCCTCCTCGCTTCCTTGTAGTCGGTTTCTTTTTGAAGTGTATTGAATCAACAAAATTTTTAACACCATCAACAACATCAACAGTCAAACACAAAAGAGAGAAAAATTATACTTGAAGTTAGTCAATTCAATTCATTGCCACCCGAAAAATAGCAGACGCAATACGCAATGCAATAGAGGAACTAGCTCAGTAGGCAATGATCGCATACAGACATCTTCTACATCTATTTTTTTTATACATCCACATCGATTCAGACAAATTATTCTCGTTTCATCTAACTGTACGTTAGATTTGGCTTTAACGTATAGTTTATATTCAATTAGCAAAAGTTGACTTTTCAATTTTATTCTCAGTTTTGACAAAAAAAGTTTATAATTATCGTTAGCACTCCATAATGTCATCGTTTTGATTATAATCATAGATAGGTAATTTTACATCAATAATTCTTGTCTATGAATTTTGCGTTTGTCTTTTAAAAATCGTAGACACACTTACATAACTTATGCTAACTTTTTCGTAGGATAGGATAAATAATATATTGTTAGTGTATGCGATGCCGTGCACATAAATAGGAAAGTGTTTGTCATGTACGTGCACAATAAACGAGTTTCATAAAGACAAAAACACGAATCGGGCAGTTTTCAAGTTTGTATGTGCAACATCCATTTTCATTATTCCCCGCATTATAATTCAGATTTGATCAGGGTTGTATGCTATACAAGTATAGAAGATGTAGGATAATGCAAACAAATCTGATTAGTGGTTGCGCAATGTAAGACCGTTTTATTCCACTACTTTGGAAGGCTACCCACCAACCCGAATAGTTTTCTCCAATTAGTTGGTAAGAAAACAAATGACTACGACTGCAAAATTTTGTTTAGTTTTTAAATTACCATTTATTATCATTCAACACCAGTACAAATCTCCCTTTTCGCTTGAAATTGGATGGAAAATGATAAATTATGAAGTTTGCTTGCTTGCGTCAACTCTCTACGAATTACCATGATTGTAAATTGAAACAAGAAAACATAAGAATATCAAATATACTGCTTACTAGAATACTTTTTCATGAATTTGCTCTCTGAAAATATTCCTAAATAAATGTATTGAAATACTTATTCCATCCTTACCAGCTAAATCATCAACCAAACTTTGGAATTGCAAATGCAAAACTACAATAAGACTACAATGCACGAAAATGACAACAGTATCTTACAATCCACTCATGAACATCGTAAATGCTCCATATTATATAATATTTTTATCTAGGTTCATAAATATGTGTCGATAACTTTTATCTGAATTTTTTTCGTTTGTGGAAAACTGCAACAAAATTCTGCATTTCTGTTAATCTGGTAAGTCTGGATCATGGGGTGAGAGGAAGAGTTGTCAATAATTTTCATTATTATGAGCAAATACCCTAATAAGATTATACTGCATTGCGTGTTGCGTGGGAGGATGGACGGAGATTTTTTGCTGCAATCATTGTCATATGCAGATATCTTTGGTTGAAGGCTGGTGAGGCTTTTCCAGTTTACTTTTATGCTTTATATATTTTTGTGCATTAATCTATGAAGGACACATACACAGCAGTAAGTCTTTGAACAAACAGATCAAAAAACGCGTGAACTAAAGCTAAATGAATGTAGGTATGTATATTATTATACTTTTTTTGTTTTTAGGGAATCATATATCTTACACATTTTCATTTCGTCTTTGGAAATGTGATGATTGATGACAAGCAGACAGAAGTAGCCAACCATAATCCATACTTCATCCTTTGTAACAGAATATTATTAAAACACGAAGATGCTTTTAACTGATATTTTAAGTCATCTTACCTTACTGTATAGATATGTGCTTAAATGTATGCATGTAAAATATTTACTATTGGCTTGAATGCCATTGTCATACTCTAGAAACTGGAAGAAGGGTTTTTATTTAAAAAATCAAGCTTGATAAACCTGAATGGTATTTTTTGCATCTTTCGATGATATCCCACACGCCACACACTTGTACGCAACCTTTAGTGTGCAGTGCAGTGGTAAATGGTAAATACTAGATATCATGAATTACAATACAAAATACAACAAAAAATTCATAATAGTCTTACAATCCCCATATACATCTAAGTATGACTGTTACAGTTCATTTAACTGACATCACGGAGTGGAATCATAGGTGTTGATCTAGTAGTTGGAAATGCAGCCATTTAACTTTGCTATCTTATATGACGCAAAAGCTGCCCTCTTTTGCCAAATAAATGAACACCCACTTGCTACACAATTACTTGTTAACAACACTTCCAAAAAGAAAATTTACATGCTATGCTCTACTTCCTCCCCATTTACTCCACATTACATTGATGCTTCCACTACAACAAAAATATATTTCCAATTTTTATTCATTCCCAATTTGTTAATCTCCTCATTCCCCTTACAATTACATAAACAAACATACCATGCCACTGTCGCCACCATATACTCAATTCATATTCATACCCAGTCATATATATCAACCAATTTCATCTCTCATTCAAAAACCCGAAAGCATACACAGCTCGCTGTCGTTCCTCATCCTAATAAAAGGCTTGACAAAAGCCCACTGAACAAAAGCATTCCTTCCACACTTCATTTTTACATGTAACTATTTTCCCTTCTTCACTCCTTCTCTCTCCAGCAACTTATATGTCACCAGAAATAACGAAAAGGACCCATCTCTTCCACACCCAACACAGAGCCTGGAGCATCAAAACCATTCCATTTTCCCCGAACAATATTCCAGATCAATATTACCGTTTTCAACGATCTCACTCTCAGAATTGATGTTTATGATGAGCTAGCTCGGAATCCAAGCAAACATTCGAACAATATCTGTAATATTTTCCCTATATGAAAAGATGCATGGATCCGTGTCGTATCATTCACTTGTGTAAAAAATACACAGATAGGTATAGACTTTAGAGAGACGCGCATCATCTACTTCCTTTTCGTGGTATCATCATCGCAATGCCATATGCCACCAGAAAGAGAAAAAAGGATTCATCATGATATCTGAACATTATATGGAGAGCATCTATTCCATTTATTTTAGACGAGTAGAGAGAAAATGAGAGGAGGTATTTCTTCCCTTTTTTTCTCTCATGTCGTTGTCCTCGTCGTTGTCGTCTGTTGTTGGTGTGGGGTGGATAATAATTTCTGGTGTGGTTGGTTGGCTGGTGATATTGCGATGATGATGCGAGAGGGATAGCCCAACTTGAACCAGAAGGATCAATTCTCTCCGCCTTCTTCTCAATTCGAAGCCGAGGCTTCTCCTCTCCACATCTGTCCTTTTTCACAGGAAAATATATACATAGCTATTATGTAACTGTAGCAGAGAGAAGAGATGATGATGGAGAGAGAGAAAAAAACGACGAGAAAATGAACCCGATATCCGAATTCTCGGAATGTAATATGAAGTTTTTGTGAAGAGGTACCCTGAAATAAATGGTAATGGAGAAATGGCGGAGAAAAATATATAGCTGGTTTTGTGAGAACTATAGAGCCATTTGATTTCTCGTGGAAAAACGTATAGTTTCCCGTTTTGTAAGATTAACCGTTTATTTTGGAATGCTTTGAAAGGAGGTTTTGCATTGCTTCTCGTTCGAAATCGGTTATATTCCTAATATTCTAATAACGATCAATATTAAATGGTGGATAGAGAAGTGCAGTAGCGAAAGCAATAACATAATGTGTAATGTAATCTCAAGCAGATGAAAATGAAGGAGAACACACACCTTTTCATGTTATTTGAGAAACTCCATCATCATAATAGACATCATCACCAAACGAACGAAATCAGCTTGCTGAAAAGGTTCACATGCAGGCTTTCTATTTGTATGAAAAGCGGAGGAGAAAATGAGAAATGAAGAAAGTAATATAATCTATACCACTTGTAATCGTGGAGTTCTCTTGCATGAAAGTAAACTGGTATGGAGATTGGATCCACTGAGAGAAAATATAAAGCAGAGAGAACTGAGTAGTGGGAGGAGATGGAAAGAGGTACGCTAATGAGCGTCAATCTGCTAATTGATTTTATGTCTTCCACAGAAAAGCCAATATCATGCCGTACGTTGCATTCATATTCATTTCATACTGTGTAAGTAGATTTTAGATTGAGTTTTGGATCTCCTATGCCAAATGCATGTTCATTTCATACGTTTTTGTTTTTCCGTGAAAAATCAATATCCCCTTTTACTATGATGTACATAATTTGTATTGAGCAAAGACCACAGTATTCTTCTATTCAAAATTTTACGGATTAGATCGATCGAATACTTTTATAACTAGGTTTTCAATTTAATTTTTGGACGAATTTGATAGCTCAGTCTATATAGACTTAGTAATCTCAATTTATGGCCTTAGAATACAGTACAAGCAAAGAAATTTTATTTAGCAGTTAGTGTCAATATGTAGGTTTGTATATTCAACAAAATTTTGAATCCGTTTTTTGTGTAAACTTTTGTGTTGTTTCTTCCATACTCTTCTCAGTAAACAGGAATAGTTAGTTCTTCCTCGCTGTCGCGACCCTCACTTCCTTTATTATCGTCACATGGGACATGGTCACCACTGTCTGCTATGTTTGGGTCACCTCGAAAATGACACCAACCATGTACACTGCAATAACGACATTTCACACAGTCGCAATCAGATTTACATCTATGCGGCCACTTCTCCTATATAATCGATTAATCAAGAAAATTATGAACATTTTAATCTACTAATTCAAAAAATTAAAGTAGTTCATTCGTTTTATAAGAATTTATTTACATTATGCAGACATTGACCAGCTCGCCTTCTAATGCGGTGGTGAGCTTCCATTGTGATGTTTGTCGAGTTTCTCTCGGATTTCAAGTGAACAAGAGATGCTGGAGGAGGTGATATTACTGAAGTATTTGTCGGAGAGTGGGGTTTGGAATCTTTCAATTCGGAAGCCGAAGCACTACCATTGCTACAGGAAATAACAATGCTAAGTGCAACAATGAGAAGAGTATGCACGGAATTCATTTTGAAAGACAAGCCAACTTCTTGTATGCAATTGACAATGGAATTCTACAACTGTCTACTTCATGTTTTATAGCAAACCCAAAACCGCGAAAAAATTAAATAATTTAAACCAGCTTCGTGTACAGTGGACAGCATTCAATTAAAACTACCATTCATTCAATTCTCTTTAATTCGATACTATATCACTGATACCGGTAAAAAGGCAGGAAAAGCTTTACAAAAAAGTAAGAATGCTCTCATATTCATATTGATAATACTAATAATGAGATTAAAAACCACAACCACCCTTTTAATTTTTTTTTTGGTTTTCATTAGCGGTTCTTTCTTGTATTAATGTGTCTTAAGTTTTCGCGTTTATGCTTAATATTTTCATGCTTCATGGTCTTTAATAAAAATGAACTACAATGCGACAGTGCAAAGTGCAAACCAAATATATTCGTTAAGCATTTAGCGTAGTACTATCTCTTATCTCATGAAAGAAACTTATGATTTATTTATTTAATTCTTACAAGTTGTCAACTATCGTAACTCGTAACTATTCAGCATTTTATTTAGATGAAAATATTTCTTCAAATTCAAACCACACGTCCATTGTCCATATTATGTCGTCCCAAAAGCCTGTCATAAAATACACTAGAAAGAGTAAAAGTTTTTCGCGTAACGTAATTTATAGATGATCCCGTATTATGCTTTAAAGCCAGTGATTTTACTTAATTAATGCTATAATGCTGAAAAGTAGTGAGGTAGTGTTTGCGGTGAAAGTTCTTTCAGCGAAAAAACGAAATGAAAAATAGCCAATGTTAATTAATTTTATTTAGGTTTATCTCTCATCAGTATTGATACCTATTTTTTTGTAAAATGTCCGCTTTAAGCTCTACCCTCTTTGGCTTTTGGTAATGTCGAAACACAGAACAGGATGACCACTGCTTGGGATGTTTGGATCACCCCTAAAATGACACCATCCATGGTCACTGCAAAAACGGCATCTTATACAATCGCAATGAGATTTGCATCTGTGGGACGATTTCTCCTATAAACAAAACAAAATTTGCAAACATCAATAATAATGTACAAACTAAAGACTCGACTCCCAAGAATTGTTCACGGAGTCAATCTGTTCTTTAAGGATTTATTTACTTTATGCCAACATAGACCCGCCTGTCTTCTAACACGATGATGTACTTCATTTGTGGAGTTTCTGTGGGATTTTGAATAGACATGAGATGCAGATGGTGGCACTATTGAAGTATTTGTCGTAGAACTGGAAATAACCGTTGATTTTTTAGCACTTGCATTGTCGCAGAATGGCACAATGCAAAATATAGCAGAAATTAGAATATACAATAAGGAATTCATTTTTAAAAGCAACCAAATTGCTAGTAAAAATATACTGGAAGACTATACTTGTCTACTCAACCATTTTACAATTTATATACACCCAAAGCCTGGAACATATTATCAAAATTACTTCGAATTGGAAACCACAATCTTAATTATTTCAACAAATAAATCTTTAAAACATAAGGACAAGCCGTAGCAAGATTTGTTAACGAAGTAACAATTGCCAATTCAGAGGTTCCATTAATGATGTCTTATGGGGGTGTGTCGTAGTGTGACACACCATGACGAAAAAGCAGAGGTCTGGAAAATGGCTTTTGCGTAACATTTGTAACAATCAGGAAATAGATAATGTGCTTCATCACTATAATTGCTAACGAGCATTTAAACCAATGAAATTTTTATTAGCGGTTTTCTTTATGTAATTTTTCATAGTTTTCCCTTGCATCTTGCATCTTTAAACGTTTCATGCTTCTTGTATTCAATGAAATGAACCATATATGAGTTTGGTTGATTTGTCGTCCCAAAGCCTGTCATAGACTCTACTACTAAGAAACAAGAGAGCAAAACTGAGAAAAAGCCTTTTCCTTCACATTTGTCAACCAACGACCAAGATTCGGTTGTTACTCTTCAGTGAGGAAATGATGTAGTCTTCAATTATCATTATCTTTATCAAAACTAAAACCTTTTTTTTTCTCCCTCAACTCTTTCCGCTTATAATATTGAACACTTTGTAGACGTGATAGTTGTTCTCCTGAGTATTTTGTGTATCAACATGAACAACAATGCATCATGTCATCATTCAATATATTCATCCTGTTTGTCGTTGTCGTGTCAGTTTTTTGTCAACTTGTTGAAGGCGACAAGAGATGAAGACAAAGTCAAAAGATGCTCTGTCATCTTGTTCTCTTTACAAGATGGAAAGATTTCTTTCTCTAAAGTAGTCTGCTCCTTTAACAAATTGCTATTCCTTTTGGTTGTGGTGAATTTTTCTGTCTCTCAGGTAGAAACAAATGGAGCATTACAAAAGATGTAAAGACAACATGTTCCACTTCACATACAATAAATACCTACTTTGGTTGTTAAAATAGAAAAAGTCAAAATGTTTTGACGCTGGTTTGGTTTTGTACCTACATTTCAAAAAATTACACTAATTACTGTCATCATCTTTAATTCCTTATCTTCAGTCTTTCTTGTTGGTTTTGTCGTGTCTCTGGTTATCTTAGAAAAAAACGGTTTAAAAAATGTCCACACAGAAATCAAGATCCTTTGAAATTGTAAGAGCGAGCTGACTTTCTATGCGACTCAATGAAAATATATTTTTTTCTTCAGTACTAATCACAGTGATTACATCTCTTCGAACAAGGTGTGTTCTCTCTCGTTTCTCTCTGACAAAATGTTGTGATCTTGTTTAGGATAACTAATGACAGGGTGACAACTCTTCGATGAGACAGAGGAGACAATGATAAGGGAAAAAATTGTGATGCTGCTTCCTTTCAAGCTTTTACTTTGGCTTTGTGACTTGAAGCATCATTTTTTTGGAGAGCTCTTTCCACGTATTATTCTTTCAAGAAGGAAAACATATTTTTCAAAATATTGTGGCTCCTTTGTTGAATATGACTTAAGTAATTTGTGAGCTAACCAAACCAACACAACTCGTCATCTTTTCTTTTGTCTGGTTTGCTGTCGTGTTTTCTTTCACAAAAAGGATTATTCTGTCCTGTCTGATGTCCTATAATCATAAGATATGAATTGTGTGACAAGTTGACTATATGTATGATCATGAATGAAGATGAGATGGTGTCGTAGAAGAACGATTTTTGTTTTGCTTAGTCATTCTGCTTAACTGTCTGTATCTCTCTATTCACACAAGTGACAAAATATTATAGCGAATGATAATGTCACTCTCAAGCAAGTGTAGCATGAGAACATGTCTCATCATCTCATCTCAGATTTCAATACGATTTTTCATAGACGTTCTATACATCTCATATAGACATTTTTATTCATCTTTCTTTGCAATCACCATGAAATAAAATTTCCACACAAAATTTGTCGTCTCAGTCGACTGTAAATGATGATAATCATAATCGCTATCTCTATGCTCGCATCTCATAGTCGTCTCATTACTTTATACTCTTGGTTCACGCTTCACAGACATTTTCTCCTTTTTTATCATTCCTCGTTTACATCTCCATTTCCATTTTAAATCATAATATAGTTATTTTATTCAATTTGCGCACTCATCATAATCAAATTATCATATTTATCTGTACAATTGACAATATAGAAAAATTTATGCCGACGAGCACAGTTTTGTCGTTCCATTTTGCAAATTATCATAACATCATAATATATTGCAGGACTACTATATCAATTTTTTATGCTTGCCATCAAAAATGTAATTTTTCTTCTGCAACAGAATATATTCATCCATCTTGTTTTATTGTCCCCTCTCTCTACTCATTGTATACTATACATTCGTTCGCCTCTACCAACTTTACTTCCTTTTTTACCCTCTTCCATTTAAAATTATGCTGCTCACCACTTCTCCCATTCAATTTTAACACGTAGCACACAAGTCAAAAAGGCTATTATCAATGAACAGCATCATCTCCTCGTCAACATCGCGTAATACTTGACAAATACAATATCTGTGACTCTCTTTTTTGTGTCCCTAACTTTTGTCCCATTCCATTTTCAAAATAGGTGGTATATGAGTTTCCATATGGCGTATATCTCCCCTTTTTCCTCTCATTGTTGGGGTTGCTGATAATAGTGTGAAATTCACAATGGGTAATGGGCAGCACAGGAGGAGAAATTCGGGAGAAAAGAGAAGCCAAAAAAAGAAGGACACTTGTTTCGTTGTCGCCTTATGGCGTGCTATAAAAAATTGTGTGTATGCTTCTCTGAATAAATTTAGTTTCAATTTTGAACAGAGAGAGATCTGCCGATCATCATCAGAGAGGATGTCTGAAAATATATTATTGTCCCCTCACAAGTTTTTTTTTGCTATATGGCTTTTGGAAGGGGAAAAGCTGAAGTGAAGTGCTCCTTTTTTCTAATATTCTCCTTCGTTTTGGTTTGGTCTATGGTCGCCATCATTATTATGATGATTATTGTCACACAATCACACATTCACAATAATAATCGAGAAAGGGGAGAAAACAGAATGAACAAAATGTTTCAGATAAAAAAGTAATGTAACGAATGTAACAAAAGCGGGGAGAGAGACAGAGAATAGAAATGCAAAGAGATGGACTAAAGCACGTCACATGAATTTTGTCACGGAGTTTTTAATAGTCGTTTCTTTCCACTCCATTATTTTGTGGAGCAGGGCTTCAGAAAGTGTCTTGGGCAATACATTGGTACTACAGGTTGGTTAACATTTGGGGCGGATTGAGACCTTTGGTCATAGGACCTTTGGATTTCAGTTTTTGAAGCCCTGCTAACTACATGGTATTTAGTCAGAGAGAATTTTTCATGCATTGTTAAGCCATGTCTCTTCTACATCGTCATTATAAAATTGTGGATTTTTTTCGTATTGTTATGCGTCATCCTTTTTTATTCCAATTACTCAAGTGAAGCTTGTTAGGTTTTGTGGTGCTGGTAATGAGAATGAAGGGGTCCGCACAAATTTGTAGTAGCAGAGGCATGACATATTTGTAAGTAGGCGATATGGAAAGAACTAAAACGAAATATTGCGGTGGATTGTTAGGTTATGATAATGATGAGGATTTTGCGTGGTACTTAACTTTTAAATGACTTCTGGTAAAAAAAAGTGTAATTCAAAAAGTTTAGTTGAGTAAAGCGGCTTGTTTGTTTGAGAGGGTACTTGTGGAAGATGAGGATAGTTAAAAAGCGATACAATTTGTTTTATGAAGATAGGAATGCGACTAAAAGTTTGTTGCGGTGTAATGAGAGGCTAATGAGAATATCATTATTTTTTTGTAGGCAATAAAACGGAAAATTAAAAAGTATTTGACATTTAGAAAATGTCCATATTCCATAAGCATGTTCCATATGCATTATAACTTTAAATCCGCGTAATTCAAATGTAGATTGTGAGATATTTGCTTCACAACCTGCGCATTGGAGATTAGTCACAGCTACGCGTACAAATGTAAAAGCTTGAAGATTTAGAGTCTAGGCTATTCGTTTTTATTTTTTTTAAAACCTCGTTCTACGCTAACTGTTAACTTTTGCTAACATTGATACTTTTACATAACAATAGCATACAACACACAATGGTAGCATAGTAGATAGATGCACTTGCTAATTTTTAAATATGCACATTTTATTCTGAAAAAGCGAAATATATGTCCATGCGTTTCTTATGCAAACTTGCAAATAGTTCAAACATAATATTTGATATCATATAATATCTCAAATTGTTTTTATTACCTGTCTACCTACCTATTACAATATAATTTTATGCTTCATATTGTTCATTCTCAAATAACTCAAGATAAAAATCAATGTACTTTGCATAATTAAAACTTGATTTTACTCAACAATTTCTGATTCAGAAACTACCGCATCGCATTGAAATCCTCTCTGAACACAAGGGGACTCTATATTGCTGATATTATTTTACTATTGCACGGAATCTTAACAGTAGCAGCAACTTCCACCTCCAACCGCATGTATCAAATAGTAGTTCAAAATATTTCCAAAGTGTTATATGTATATTAACAACACTACCATTTCAATGAGATAAGAAAAACATAAAATTTTCAGCTTAAACATTTACCCGATTGCATAATTATAATTAGGCTCCCATTCATGTATTTAATCAAATGACAATTGTACAACCGACCGTGGGCGAGAACCCATCATCAAGAAAACAAGATCGTTTTACAAGATTACATGATTTTCACTATTTCTATGTACTTCCTCTCATACCCACCTTATCCCTTCCAACATTTACGTGCTTTGTACATACTGCTGCATTTCTTTTGTGGCTTGGTTCATTGTACCAAAGTGTGAACAAATTATGGCCGATCACACATTTTCCTCTATTTATCCATACCTTTTTTTCCTGATAAAAATCTTGCCACTTTCTTCCTTTCTTTTAAAAAAAACGAAATAAAATCCATAAAATTTGACACCACACACCGCATGTAATTATTTCCATCCGTCTGTTTACGTCACGTCCGTCTCAACATTTATATTCTTCTTTTATGGAACCTTTGCATATTCCATTCATAAACCACCATACCCAAATAACCACACCTTCATCCTATGTCGCATCAATAATATTAAGAGATCAGCAGAATCATCACGTAAAACTACGACTACATAGATATTAACCAGCTGCATTGGAAAAATTAAACTACTAAAGATAAGGACTGCAGAGTGTAGACCATAATTGTTCGAGAGCTCAGCGATGTTTCACAAATAAATCCAAAGGGGTGACGAGAGACGGTTTTTATAAAGTGAATTAACAGACTTTTTCACTTTATTG
>JAQIXX010003464.1:0-19571 GCA_034700605.1 Willowsia nigromaculata | reverse complement strand
GCCCACATTCCGCCGTCCCTCAATTGGCAGCACTCTAGAACGTCTCCGAAAACACCAAGCCACACCTCCTCCACCCACAGTCTCAGTCGCGGTGCCTGGATGCAGTAAGTCCACACTTACTCAGTCTAAATCCACGCCAGTCATCAACTCCCCACTCGCAATCCCATCACCTCTGTCATCATCTCAACCAATACCTACCCCAGAATCAACAAAATCCAAGACTCCACTCCACAAATCAGCCAAAAAACTGTTTACCAAGCTCTGGCACCGTATTTCCCCCCCTAAAACCGCCAACAGCACCACTAAAGCCGCCAAGAGCACCAGAAACCCAGATTCCTCCGCAGAAACTAAGGTGCACTCATCGTCTCCAGATACATTTGAAACACCAACCCCAGAATCCGACACAACTAGCCCGCTCAGTCCCGACCCAAACGAATTCAGCAGAAACGCCACCACCCCCATCAACGAACCATACTCATCCGACCCATCAGAATTCGGTAATTTCTCTCCCGAAACCTTCCCCCCATCCGAAACATCGTATGCTGGCCTCTCCCTGACTTCCTCCTCCTCGTCTATCTTCGAAACCTCAACCACTGACCAGGAAGCCATACTAGAGCACCAAGGCGACACTCCGTCAACAACCGACATAAGCAGACCACCAACCGGTGTAACGTCACCTCCTATTCCAGGCCCAGTTCCGACCCAAAATATTTACTCTCCAGATATTTGCCAAGGCCTCCACCGAATTTTTCACGCCCAGCCCGCAAGCTCTCATCAGCCAGTCGCAAGGACCCCATCTCCAGATATCCAGTTTGCCTTCCACCGGATTTTCGAGACCCCATCTCCTGACATCGAATTTGCATTTCACCGCATATTCCAAACCCCATCTCCCGACTTTTCTCAGCCGTTCAATCACCTCTTTAACGATCCGGATTCCCCTTTCGGCTCCGTCTACAGTTTAACTCAGCTATTCCACTGCGACGATCCCGACGCGGATCCAGACGCCGACATGCCTAAACCAGACTACACCCTCATGCCTAAGTATGATAAAGATCTCACAACACGGGAAATCGGTTTATTCACAAAACAGTTCAAATTATGGGCTGGCCAACAAAAACTCAACGACCAAGCCATGAAAGCAACTCTAGCTCTTGCCTTCCAGAATGAAGACGCCAAAAACTGGTGCCTTCTCGCCGCAGACAAAGTACAAGACGCCACTATCACATTTGATGCATTCATGAAAGATTTCATGGACGAAGCTCCAGTACAAGACACAACAGCCGTCGAGATCTTGGAACTTCTCAATACTAAACCAAAACCTAACGAGCTTGCCTCCTCATACCTACTGCGAGTCCGATATCGCATAGGGGATGACTGGAAACCTGCAGATGATGCAGTATACACCGAGCTTCTTGTTAAAAACCTCCCAAAACCTCTTGCCACCTATATCGGCTGCAAACCAAAACCCGGCGATTTTCCCACCCTTCTTAAACTCACACGCGAATACGAAAAAAGTGGTTCTGATGTTAAAACCACCAATGCCCCTATCAAAACTGAGGCAGGTATCAATCAAATCAGTGCCGAAGCTTTCCAATCTATCTCAGACATGCAGTCTCTTCTCTCCGTGCTAATCAAAGAAGTGGCGGACGTCAAAACTGTACAAGCGCAAAGACTGAACCCTGGCCCTTCCCAGGCTAATGACGACATGGACCAACGGGATGATAGAGACCGTGATCGACGTCACAACCGGCGAGATGACGACCCACCACCAAGGACGAATGACTCCCCGTCGGAACAGCGCAAACGAAACACAGCTCGACGTCCAGTATTTTGCTACTACTGCAAACGGCCCAACCATTTCATAGCCGAATGTCGCACGCTCCAACGTCTTGAGCAGGCGGCCCAATTTGCATCAAATCGTAGGCAAAGTCGAGGAAACGGACGCAACCGTAATTACGAAAATCATAACTGGAATCCAGTACCGCCTCTACAATACAACCAACAGCCACGTCACCCTCCTCAACAAACTGGACATACTTCGGAAAACCAATCGCGGCACAGGGAGTACTAAGCCTGTGCGCCCCTAGGAAACCTGTGCCTGATCCCCCACCCCAACTTCAACCCAGCAAGCCGACCGAAGAACCTCCCACTAACATGAAACTCGACGCTGTCATCTTTTCCAACTATGGATCCCCTAAACAAAGTTCTCAGATTCCCGTTCCTCAATCACTCTTAACAAGTCAAGGTCCAACAATCCCAATTGAGATCAACGGACACACTTATAACACAGTTATTGATTCGGGCGCGGTGGCGTCGCTTATTTCTAGCAAACTCGCTGCTCAGTTCCCTCGACTAACAAACAACCACCTCATCCTTAAAACATTTTCAAACGATGTGATCACTGATGACGGATACGCTGTCGTCGATTTCCAAATCCAGAGTATTAACATAACGTACCCACTACTGATCGTCCAAGCGCCTAAAGCAGAAATCCTCCTAGGATACGACTTCTTAGAACACTTCAAATGCACACTTGATTCAGAGAGAAACATACTTACCTCGCCAGTGTTAGGACATATCAACCTAATCTCACCCAAACAAAACCTTATGCAGAAACTAGGATTCGACACAGTCATCAGTACGCATAAGCCAACACAAACCCCCCACAATTCTAAACTCATATGGACTGCCGAATCACTTCCAGAAACAGCCAAGATCAGTTCCATCACCGGTATTCCCAAATTACCTACCTGGTATCTCCGGGTGTCCGAAACAACAGAACTGAAACCAGAAAGTCAAACGGCAGTTCCCATCTCAACACTCGGGTTAGAACCAGACCAAACAGCAGTAATTACCCCTTGCCAAAATCTTATGAGATCACATGGTCTGCTAATTCCATACATCATAATCACAACTGAAACTACTCACGTGATGATTATCAACACCACTAACGTTACCCAAACATTAGACTCCTCAACGAAAGTCGGAAAACTCACCAACATTATTAGTGACGCAGATATCAAAACATTTTCACCCATGGAGTCAGCTCACATTGACCAAATCACCGGAACTACCATAGATGATCCTCCCACAAAAGCCAAAAATATTCAACTTATGTCCATTGGCGCGGACGTGTCCCACAACGGCAAAGAATGCCTCCACAATCTAATTTCCGAATATTACGATATTTTCGCCTTCCGAGCAGACCAAATCGGGAGAAGCAAACATTTCAAGTTTCATCTGGAGACAGGCACAGCGCAACCATTTCGGAATAAACCACTTCCATTAAACGAACGCGAACACGAAATAATCGCCGAAAATTGCCAAAAATTACTCGAAAAAGACCTTATCGAGAAAAGCAGCTCACCATGGTGTTCAGCTCCGTTTTTGGTACCCAACCGCGACGCCAATGGCAACATAACTTACCGAATGGTGCTTGACTACCGTAGATTAAACCTACTCATCCGCCCTCATGCATTCCCGCTGCCACGGATTGATGACATCCTCCAAAAAATCAGAGGAGCGCGATATATTTCTACACTGGATCTTGTCAGTGGCTTTCACCAAATCCAACTCGACGAGGAAAGCAAAGAGAAGACCGCGTTCATCACTCGTGACAATCTTTATCAGTGGAAATGCATGCCATTTGGAGCACGCACATGTCCAACTGCATTCGCTGAACTGATCAACATCACACTTGGGCCATTGATAGACGAACATCTCGCAGTTTACATCGATGACATTTGCCTTTTCTCTGAAACAGAGGAAGAGCATCTCTCTAAACTCAAGGAAGTGTTCAGCAAACTCCGTTACGAAGGCCTGATGCTTAAAGCTGCAAAATGCAAATTCATGCAGTCTGAAACACGGGTACTTGGTTTCAAAGCTAGTCGTCATGGACTGCTTACAACTGACGAACACATAGCAGGACTCTCCCGAATGCAGCCGCCTAAAACTAAGAAAGAACTCTCCAGACTCCTTGGATTTTTCGGATTCTTTCGTCGCTTCATCAAAGGATACTCAGCGGTCATACAACCACTACAAAAACTTATACCACAAAGTGCTCGATTCCACTGGGCTGCCAAACATCAACAAACTTTCGATCTACTCAAAGAAAAACTTACAACCGCTCCATGCCTGGCACATTACCTGCCTGGCGACCCCCTAATACTTCGCTGTGATGCCTCAGTCGAAGGACTCGGAGGCTGCCTAAGCACTATTCAGGATTCCATTGAAAAGCCAGTGTGTTTCATTAGTCGCGCCCTAAACGACGCGGAGAAAAAATATACCATCTCAATGCTAGAAACACTAGCTGTGGTCTGGAGCCTACAAAAACTCCGTCCCTATGTTTTCGGTAGGAAGGTTAAAGTTTTTACCGATCACAGTGCCCTTACATATCTACACAAAGGTCCCAAGAACCACCTCCCAGCCAAGCTCACCAGACTCCTACTGTGTTTAGACGAATACGACATCGACGTTCATCATGTCCCAGCACGGGCACAAGCAGTTGCAGATGCCCTATCTCGGAAACCAGTGGAAGGACCTCCCCCAGAAAATCCAAACATAGTGGACCTTCCCATTCTCCAAATAAACGCAGACGAAATTCCCTCTCTTCAACAAGCCGATCCTGAAATCAGTAAAATCCGAAACGATTTCCAAACCAAAAAATTGACTGGAAAACTTAAGCACTGCTTCATTTACAATAACATCCTACTTTACCAACAACCTCAATCTGAACGACCAGTTGTGGTCCTTCCCAAGGCATTGAGGACAGAAATACTAAAACAGTGTCACGACGACCCTATATCTTCCCACCTCGGCATCAAAAAGACAATTGCTAAAATCTGCAGCCGATTTTACTGGCCTCATATGCGACAAGACATAACATCATACGTCAAAACATGCCCTAAATGTCAACAACGGAAACTACCCCGTGAAAAACCAAGCGGCCTTTTGCAACCAATGCCAGTTCCAGAGCGACCATTTAGCTTTATTGCATGCGACGTTATGGGACCATTCACTAGGACCAAAACCATGGAGGCATACATAATCACCGTCACAGACCTCACCACCCGATACCTAGAAATTTCCAGTTTAAAATCTGCAACCGCAGAAGAAATAGCCAAATTTTTAGTGGAACGAATATTTCTCCGCCACGGAGTTCCGTTCAAACTCCTAACAGATCTAGGGACAGCCTTCACTGGCGACCTTTTAGAAGAGCTTAACAAGTTCCTTGGTATCACCCACGTGAAGACCACGAGCTACCATCCTGCCTCTAATGGAGCCTGCGAACGGACCCATGCTGTCATCACGGATGCAATGTCATTCTATGTCAATAATGGGAAAAACGATTGGTCGCAGTTCCTGCCTCATATTCAATTCGCTATTAACTCCGCCATACACGAGGGCCATCATTTTTCCCCACATTACCTACTGTACGGTCATGAGCCCACACTACCAGTCGAGGTTGACCTCGGCCTTCCTAAGTACTGCATAGTCGCCGACGTTGCTGAACGACTCAAACTAGCACGTGAACTTGCCGTGACAAGACTAAAAGCCAAGCAAAGCATTCATGCCAAATACTACAACCAAAAACGTAAAGACTCTTCATATAACATCGGAGACCAAGTCCTTGTCCGTCGTTATCCCAACGTCAAGGGTAAGAGTAAGAAATTGTTCTTCAACTACTATGGCCCGTACACAATTGTCGACAAATCTTCCAGCAATAGCGTCAACTACATCATTGAAACAACACGTGGACGAAAAACGTTTCGCGAAACAGTTCACGTGGAAAAACTTAAACCTTACCATCCAAGAGACCAAGACGAAAGCACGACATCAGAGGATGGCAAAATCCCTGACAAACCTTCTAACCAACATGAGCAAACGTCACCACCTAGTATAAAAGAGCCAGTCCTCTCAAACGAACCACACAGTTCCACTCTACTCTTTAAAGAGCCAGTGTCACCATCATTACTCTCCCCAGAAAACCAAAACTCTATTCCAACCGCCCAGAAACCAGAATCTCACAAAGTTCCTATCAACTCCACCATCGAAGCCCCAGTTATCTCCGATTCCAGAACCCGAAACCTTACTCCTGAATCACTACATCAAGTTCAAGTGCCAGTTAGTGTAAATCCAAGTAACCCACATAATCAACCAAACACCTCATTCACGAACGGACACCCATTCCAACCAGACCACCCTTCTTCACCAAATCCGACAAGTTACAACCTTCGTCCAAGAAAACCAGTGAAATACTCAAAATGACTCCGGCCGGTTTACTAATTTTTGCGTACTTCACTGCAGCGGTAGGAAAACCTACAGCCCCTTTGACAAGATTGTCTCCCGGAATACATACAGAAAAAATCAACAAAATCTTCTACGAGGCCAGTGCTAACCTAATCTACGAGGTCAAATTGCCAGACGTGGCAGATGACCTACTCGCCTCTCATAAATGCAAAGGATCCTTATGTGCCCTTCATAACCACGTGGAAACTATCCTAAAGGACACATTATCAATCATCAACAACACACTTCCATCTGCAGATGACCTACCCCCTTCGCTTCGAACCACGCGCGCCCTACTAGACTTCATTGGAGACTTCGGGTCTTATTGTTGTGGCTTTAGCACCAATTCCATGGTTGCCACCGTATCAAATGGAGAAAAAGCCCTCGAATCAGTAGTATCCCACCTCAAGAACCAACTTAATAACGAACACACAGCAGCTGTCCAGACCAGAACACTAATATCATCATATACAACAGAGCTCAAGAAAGTACTCGATGGAATGATGAGAGCCCGGGCCCAACAATTTATTGCAGTCGAAAAGATCGAAGATTCAATACAAGAAAACCTAGACAACACACAGAACACAATCTCATTAATTGCTAAAGCACAACACAGGCTAGCAACCACACTTATTTACTCCAGAGCTCTGAGCGCATGTCGAGGAAACCGAGTTCCTCATGAGATAATCAAGTCCGATATATTGAAGACAGACGTCCTTAACCTGTCCAAGTCATTATCAGAACATAACCAGTCACTAGCCATTCCCATCAAAAATTTCCAGATGTACTACCTAATACAAACAACAACGTGCTACTACTCACCGTCCAAGCTAATCATACGAGTTCAGATTCCTATAATCACAACAGGAAATAATTACCAGTTACTGTCACTAATGTCAATACCGTTCAAACACGAGCGCTCAATATGCAGTATCAACACGGACACAGAATACGTGATATACAAAAACAATAAACAGTTACTAGCCCTAGACGGCATTATGAAAGAAAGGTGCGTTCCTGATCACAACCACCTCTGCTACGTCTCAAAATACCATACCACACCCACTCACAAAATTCCCTGCTTGGAAGCAACATTGTTACGTCACCAGCCAATTCTCAAGTTACAAACCGAATGCCAATTTGTCTGCCACCGCTCAACCAACACTCAAGAACAAATAATCCAGTTTACTCCATCCCGCTTTGGAATCCTCCACGTTTCTGGAGAGGTATCGATGACGTGTCCAAATGGAACGTCCATTGTACATAACATGTCGCATGGGTATGGCCTACTCGAAATCAATTTAAAATGCGGATGTCAAATGACGACACCATACAATACAATTTATCCGGACTGGCCATGCAAAGATACATCGGTGGACCCCTACATACACCACGTCATACCCGCTGCATGGTCTACTAAAGTGGAGTCTACAGTACTCTCTCATCATACACTATACTCAAATTTCTCAAGTTTATTCAAAAAAGATTGGCAAGCTCAGGTGCCTACTCTTAACCTATCATCACCAGCACATGAACCTTATGAACTCCCATTACATGTTGACGCTGGATCAAAACTTTCATACCTCACTGGGCCCCTTGTCATCGGAGGAATAATCTTGATAATAGTTATCTACAAAAAACTTAACTCCCTAGATGCAGCAGCGCTAGTAGGCACTGTTATTGCCGCTATCACTCCCCGCGCGCATGCAACTAGCCTAAGCAACACAGCGGAAGCGAGCTTTATCTTCGAATTGCTCGAGATTCTAATATTACTCCTTATCGCCATTGTCCTAATTCTCACGTTCATCACTATCAGAAACTCTACAACATTAAAACTGCTTGACAAAGTACAGTGGAAGAAAGGACGTGCTAAAATTACAATTAATGATGACGAGAACCCAAATTCAACATTATGTGTACAACAGCAGTTTACAAGCAGTAAAAGGAACCACCAAAATAAAAGCACCAAGATGACCCCGAACAATAATGCCAGCCAACATGCTTGACCTCATCCATTTACATTTAATCCTCTCTCAAGACGCGTTTTATTTTCATTTCCTAACTGTCCAACACCCGATTACAATCTACCTGAAAATCTTGCTCCTACACAACTATCAGTCAAACCAGCCAACACATATCTTTAAATGGACGAATCACCGATTCTTAGCTCCCTTCTGGAGCCACTCCCCTCATTCGCTGAAGCATTCAGCCAGGCCCATAAAGTGCTTGCGGACGACGACCTCACCATATTGGCTCCACTCCCAGATTTATCCTCTGAACTTGCGAATTTCCTCCCTACAGTTTCCCCAATCTCGCCAGCTTATACCGACACAGAATTGGACGCCTTACTGGAGGAAATACTGAAAGACTTTCCTAAAACCCCGGAACCAGTGCCTACTCTTAGACATGACTACGCTTATCTCCCAGGAGAAGGAGACATCATTTCCACTTTGCCAAGACCAATCAATATAACTGAACCAGAGTACCCCGAGTTTCCACATCCGTTTCCTGCATACAAACAACTAAACTTGTGGGACCCAGATCCTCGCGACTTCACCCCAGAAGTATTCAACCGTGAAAAACGACCATCGTTAGTTATGCTGGAACGCCAGATACACTGGCTCATCACCGAAGTGTTTTCAGACCGCTCAAGTTTCTTTGGACTATTCACATCCACCCAACATTTGCCTATTTCAATCCGGTCATATGTCAACGTCGGCTTATGCGACATCAGATCAACCTTCAACCTTATCCGCCGCGAACTTTTTAGTGTTGAAGTCACCCAACTGGAGGATTATCCGCTGGAACTCGAAAACCCGTTCCTCATCACGGCTCTAAAACTCGAGGAACTCAAATCTGATGTGAAACTTGTGGTTGCTCGAATCATAGACTCTATTGAGGTTTTCCTAACAGGCCTCGACAGCCCCTTTCCACGGTCATTGTTTACTTTAAAAATCGCACCAGCAAAGGCAGTAATATTTTCGGGCCTAGATGCGATTTTCTCGCAAACACAGCACTTACTGGATGACATCAAAACATTTAGGACCCTGTTCCCTGAAAAATTCTACGTAGAGGAACTCTGTCTATCTGCCTTCATTCGTGCTTCAGTCAAGGCCTTCTTATTCCGACCTTCTCTCCCTCGCCTCTACTGATCACGTGAAACGCCAGTGACATAATTTAAGAAAGTGAACAAGTTACCTATTTCTATCAAATACCTACCTCTGTTGTCCATATAAAAACTCACATCTTTTTATCTCCTCCTCACTATTCACAACAATCATTTAAGTTGAACAACAGTCCAAATTCATCAGTCCGCAAAAAGTTCCAAAAATTATTAAAGTTCCTAAAGTTCCCAAGTTTAATCCCTGATTAGAAGAATGGAGCAAAGACCCATATACGACCCCGGATTCTGGGATCCCTCCCAGCGGAACTGTGCACGGGACGAGCACTTGTCTCTTCTCTTGGATGCTCACGTGTTCTTTGGCATGTTATTCCATTCCACTACTTCCCAAATGCCACGGAGCACCCGTACAAAATTTCACAAAGCCTACATCTTCCTTTGTGAAATAGTAAAATTAGTCCATACCGCACGGAATACTTTTTTCAACAAAGAAATCCCAAAACCAAAATCAGCACGTACCAGCTCCTTTTCCCGACGTCCAAGATCTCGCAGTCCAATCAGGAGAAAACGAGATACACGTGCATCCTCCGTTAGTTCTGGCCAAACAATCACTCGGCCAAACTACTCTAAGGACGCTCCCCACACATCATCAGCCTCAAACACCACTCAACACCGCTCCGCACCCCCAGCTTCCGGTTCAAGCAACAACAACAACACTCCGGGTGTTTCCTCCCCGTTTCCAGTTACATCAATCCTCATCAAGCAAGAAAATACCAGCCCAGTTCCAATAAACCTCACGACAACACCATCAGCACCACCATCACCACCAACAGTTCCTCCAGCCGCTTCTACAACACCGAAACCAGCAGACCAGGCCGTCCGATTTCAATACACACCCGTTTCTCCTCCATACCGACCATCCGATGATGAAGATGAGGAGCCATTTTGCCCTAGATGCAATGTGGCTGGCCACGACTTTAATACCTGCCACTACAAGTTTTCCTCTACTTATCCCAAGTGCTACAAGTGTAATCGGAAAGGTCACAAATCCTATCAATGCGACCTGGAAACTCCTCGTAAACCCCGAAGCCGGACCCAATTCGAATGCTCCCACAAACACTGACTTGACAACGGTATCTTCCAGTAATCACACTATTCTATTATTTATACACTATCTTTACATCATAAACCACTTTTGCCCACTCCACAACACACCTTTACTCACCTGCAATCAGTAGTATACATTTTCTCACAACACCTTTTTTACTATCCATTTTTCCCTCACACTTATACCACAAAAGACACAATCCTCTACTCGCCCCTTTTCCTTTCTCTTCCCTGAGCACACCCAGTAAGAATTGTAAATATCAACTTTAACGTTACCCTAATCACAATTACTAACTCAAAGCATCCAAAAAAACATTGTTAAAGCACTGACCAAACTCAACAAACACACAAAAAAAAATTTTTTTAAAGACTTACTTACACAATAACCTTCACCTACATTGTAATTGCATTCTGATGCACATTTAGAATAAGTTCAAATATTGTAACTAGTGTAAGATCAACTCCAGTATAAATGCAATGCTATTCCCTGTAAACACAACCATCTGTTATGGTATATGCCGTGTCACTTCTCCAGTGACTCAAATGAAATGGATGGAATGTTTTTATTGTTCAAAATGTGTATCCTTTTATAGGAGAATATTTACAAGGCTACTAGACTAACGTTACTCTAACGTTATAATAATACACGCATTTTGCGCATGCAATTAGCGTGGCTAAGGCTAAAGTAATGCATGACAGGGAAAAGGGTCACTTATGAAAGTCTTTTCCAGAAGCTGCAAAACATTTTACATTGAATCAGGACATCCATACTTCAAAGTTGATGAAACAACATTCCTTGAATTCGTTAATGAAACTCTTGACAAAACCGTAACCCTTTTACTATGGTAAAGATTGATTCATCTTCATAACCAATTATAGAGTACTACTGTGAGACGGGTAACTGGCGAAATGTTTAAATTAACATAAAACATTCTAGTTTGACAATGTTATAATTATAGCGAAAGTCTTGAAAG
Source organism: Willowsia nigromaculata (assembly GCA_034700605.1). Taxonomy (NCBI): domain Eukaryota; kingdom Metazoa; phylum Arthropoda; class Collembola; order Entomobryomorpha; family Entomobryidae; genus Willowsia; species Willowsia nigromaculata. The sequence goes on along the minus strand of JAQIXX010003464.1, from coordinate 8,081 downwards.
CTTAATATACATATGCTTAGTTGAATTAAATACGCTGTAAAACTTTTCGTAATGTTTGCCATATCTCAAATAGTAGCCCTAATGTCAGCATGACGAACTAACAGAATTTAGCCTTGAACTTTATTTACACGCAACACTTTTTTTCTGTTACCAATCAATATACTTTCACAACATTATTTATTTATATCCACATCCACTCGCCTACTCAAAACGAAAACCGCTCTGAATATTCAAAAGAGTATTTGTTTTATACTATCTTTTCTTTATTTTACAGGCTAATCTCACAAAACTTATACTTTCAAATGCTCCACTAGTTTAGTTGTATAAATTTTTTAAGTATTTAAAAAATAACTACGCATAACCCTGTTAACGGAAGCAAACTATTGCTAAATATATTACGTATTATACTTATTTGCGTTTATTTACTTGAAATATGATGAAGCTTTACAGCGATTCTTACTGTAAGAAACTTTCAAATGAAAGGAGTGCTGTTTCACTGACACGCTAGGTAAATCCATCTACCGCATGAGGCGAAAACTAGGACTAAACGCATCACATTAAAATGTATGCATATTAAACAAATATGATTTCATGCCAGTTAGCAGCATATGCATACAATCTAAAATTACTAATTAAAGCATTTGGCAAAGGTGATTTGCAGGCTTGACTAACATGTTACAAAAATGGTGAGAACGATTATTTGAAAACTGAATTGATTGAATATCATGCTGGTTCTCTATGCTTTATTTGAATTATCTTTTTTAAACAATTAGATTCAATTTTATCCAATGTATAATTGAAAAATTGAACATTGGATAAAATGCATACTGATTTTTTATTGAATTCATTCATTTGCTCGGAAAGCTTCATTGCATGTGATTTTTTCCTTGCGTTGCAAAGCAACACTACTAGTTTTGAATGATGTTCTTCACGATCCAATGAAATCGGCAAAGTAGTTGCGGGAAAAATTGCGCAGTCTCCAGAAAACAACGGAATAGTATTGATAAATCTGTGTCTATTTGTTAGAGAGATTTACAAAAGATCAGTTTTTATGCGTTAACGTGGCAATTTTCTCCATTAAAAAATTGTATATCTTAGAATCTGCTCCCCAGGAGGAAGAGGAGGGAAATCTTTTTGCTTCATTCTTTCTAATATAGGGAGAATCATAAAAACATTTTTTTGTGTGGACATTATCAATCAAACAGTGTTTTACAATACGCAATATATGAAAACATTCCTACGCATCACATTCATCTAAAAACATAAAAAATTTGCACATTTAGCTATTAAAGTCGGTCATGATTGAGTCATATTAGTATCATATTCCAAGTGGGACATAGCAAAAAGAAATGCGGGTACAGACTTGAACTACGTTTGTATTAATTAATCCTTAACCTGGTTAACTTTATCTCACTTTCTCCATTAGCATAGAGCGTGGTGCCAACAAATAGTTTATGCAATATTTCAAAAAGCTCCGGTGATCACTTATATTTACAAGGTGATCTAAATTTCGGTTATTTCTTAAAAAAATATTTATTGTACAAAAATTTAGGTGAAGTTGTGAAAAAATGCTTTTAAATTTTGTCTTTTTGCTAATCTGGTTACTTGGCATACTTTTTATTCAAATATTGCGCAATCTATGTTCTTAATTTGTGTAATCGTATATATAATGGCGTGATGACGCATTTGCCTTATCCCTCTGATGGATACTCCTCATTGTAACCGTTTGCCAATCGATTTATGTACATTCAGATCATTTTAGGCATTGAGTATCCCAAGCAATCATCAAATGACTCTACTGCACACACACAAGCCTAACAAGCATTGTATCCACAAAGCTCATGTTTAAATTCCCGCTTACCTATGCTACGAAGTGAGACCCGATAATATGTAACTTAAGTTCGCAAAACTGTGTTGACTTGACCCAAATCTAATTTATTTATAAAAAATCAATTATTTTATACACAAAAAAGGTAGCTGAAATCGTGAAATTAGTATTTTGAAACTTTTTTCCTTTGCAAACGTAGGCGTTGGTTGTACGTAGGCTGTTTCTTAAGTAATGCACAGATTTTGAAAGTGCATATCTCAAAACCGATTCGTTCAATCACGTTGGTCGGCATATTGTTTGGCAGACAAATTTTAAGGCTGCTAAATGGTGTTGCTTATGACATCCGGCGTGTGCTGTGAAGAATGCCAGGCCTCGATGTCCAGGCCGTGGTTTTGCACTTGCATACAAAATTCAAAGTCCATGGGAGTCAGGAAAATCTAATGCTACATTTCGAATAACTAAGATTCCTTTAAAGAAAAAACTTATGACTGAGAATGAAACACTGTTCCACCATTGTAAGACTGGATCAATGAGGCAGTCGTTCGAATGCCTCTTGCTTGGAAAGTAGCCCTCTAAACGCAAAGCTACATGAAAAACTTTCACTTTCATGATTAAAATGTTCGCGTTTTTTGATTTTTTGGACCGGATCGGAGTTTTGATGGCGGATTTTTCTATAAGGGTGTTATGTAGGCCTAGCAAGCCTATTCCATTGCTTTAAGAAAGCTAAATTAAGCTTTTAAAAACGTGTTAAAGAGAAATCGCATGACAAAATTGTTCTACGTCATGAAAATGCACCCTGTCACATTTTGAGGATCACCAGAAAGAAACAACAGAACATCTGAACTATTATATCATCTTCTCTGCATTCCTTGTAATGTCCTATCCGACTACTGTTTGTTGCTCGAATTTAAAAATTACATACGGCGTTGAAGGATATATCAGTCAAACGAGCAAATGAAAAAAGTGCAAATCCACAGCCTGTGCATCAAGGTCCGTCATTCTTCACAGCAAACGCTGGATGTCATAAACAACACGTCATTTAAGTAAAAGCCCTAAACTTTGTATTTCAAACGATGTTAACGTAATTGAGCGAATCGTTTTTGAGATATGCACTTTCAAAATCTGTGCATTACTTATGAAACAGCCTACGTATAGCCTACTCACTGTTTTTATATCGTTACGAACGAACCTGATCATATTTGTAATCGCGATGTCACGCATTTGCCTCGTGACTTTGACAGTTGTAACTGCTCGTCATTTCAGTGATGTAGATACATATATTCAAAGAGAATTCAGACTACGAATACCCAAAGCAATCACCAATTACTGCACCCATTTGGACTCAAAAGTTGTTGCCTTCACCAAGCCCAGCTTTAAATTCTTCCTTAACCACCCTACGATTAAAAACCAACAAGATATTCCGTTCTTATCATAACATTCCAAATATAAGCTCATTTTTACGAGAATAAGTAAGCATAAAATTCTTTCTCTTTAAAATTCCAATTGTTTTAAATATTTCACAGTCCATACAAGCTCAAATTTTATTTCTATCTGGAAATAACTTGTTGTTTCATGTGTCATTAACTAGACAAGTTAACGTGGAACTCGTTGCTACGTTGTGTGATGGTTTAATTTGTAGCTTGTCGTTGTCGGCTACCTCTGTAACTTCATCGACCACTTTGCACTCTTGTTGGTCCGAAGAAGATATCCTCAAGATTTCACCCTCTTACAACTGGTTTGCCGCAAACAACTTCCTGATTTGCACTTTACACACTGATAAAAGGCAAATCACGCGTTTTCCAATTTTAGATGGTTTTCAAAATTTCAAAAATGTATGGAGGCATAAAGCCATTATTTTAAGTATACAGCTTTGTATGAATAGCTGCACACATCGGCTAAATAAAAGCATTACTTCCCTAGAGAAACTAGAGTAAAATACCTGCCATTTAATGGCAAACACGCGTCAATTTGAATCCTACGAAGGATTCGAGTTTGAAGTGCATTCTCATTCAAGAAGGTCACCCGTGCGCGGTGCACCTTACAATGATGCAAATCAGGACACTAACATGATAAATTTGTCATCGTGGGAGAAATGGTTTCTCTTTTTCACTCGAGTAGCGTCAAAATGCCGGTCAATTCCAATAATATTCCATCGCTCAAGAGGCAACATTAATTTAAGCCAGTGTACAATTCTTGAGTGGATCTGGTATTTCAGACTGTTTATTTTATCAGTAGACAACATTTACCTTATGTATGTGTCCCGAACTGTGCAAGTAAAGAGCGACGGGGAAAAAGAATTTTTGGACTTTTGGACACACACAAGTTCTAGAATATTTGCAAATATTATTATGTTTTCACTTGCTTCAAATATGTACGGACCTTTGCAAATGTTTAACACATTGGGACTAATCAGGAGAGGATGTCGAGGTAAATTAACTTTGTTTTGATATACTGCATATGTGTAATGACAAAATGAATCTAGAAACAAATTTTCCTCAATTTTCAGACCACTTTGGTGACCGGGGTATTGACTTTGGTGAACCAAAAGATAAAAGTTTTCGTCGTTCAGAAAGATTTTTTTCTATACTTTTCGCCGTTCAAGCTATCTTTCCATTGGCTTTACACTTTGATAATCGACATAGTGCAAGATACTGGGGAGCAAGGTTTCTCCCCAGAAGTATTTACGACTCATACTTTGGAATAGCAGTTTTTGCAATGTATGATTTCTCAACATCGCTTATCGTAATTCACAGTTGCGGCTACCCAATTTTAATTACTCTTACGTTTTTTCTACTGATGAGATTTTGGACAACAAGTGTCACGTAAGAGATTCTCAATCATTTAGCATTTAAACGTAATTTATGTAATAGAGGTCCTAAATATTTTTTCAATTTAAATAGGGAAAAGATATCAATATCTGAAGGAATGGCACGTGATAGTTTGCTGAAACAGTATCGCTGTTTGTTATGCCTCGGTAAAATAGCAAATTCTGGGATTGGATTGACCCTGTTTCCTACGATTGTATTCCTTGCGGCAATAAGTCTCTGTGCGGCACTAAGCGTTTTAGTTCTTAGTGGAGGAAAACTCACAGTTCTCATGATATTGAACTTAGCTATGTCAACTCTGATCTGCGTGAGTGGCTTGCAATTTGTACTACATGGAGGAAGTCAAATGATTCAGAACAGCCAGGAACTGACACGAATATTCAAGCTAGAAAGAAACCAATACCGGAAGAAGTATATCAGATCTTTTACAGAAATGAGAATTTACATTGGTCAGTTTTTCTATGTAAAGCAGGGGTCATTTGTAACATGTTTAGAATGGGTTGTTGATCAAACTATTACGGTTATTTTTACTGTATAATACTCAAACGTCATACCTGAGGAGATAAATCTATTATAATTCTCACAGTATATCGAATTGAATGTAACAATACTCGTTTCAATATTCACATAAAAATACAGATCAAAATGAAAACATTTAGAGTAGATCATACAGCACTCGCTAATTCTCAAAATTATAATCATTAAGAAGTACAACTTTCAATTGAGTGGTTTCTAAGAAGATAGTAGTCAAATTCTGAGAAGTCAAATATAAAACATTTAAAGCTTAGGTAGAACCAACAAAAAATCCAATCGTTTAAGAATCTTCAGTTGTGAATTCAAGAGTTAATTGACCAACACATGTTGCATATAAAATCATTTAAATTGTGAATTTTGTGGGGCACTTTGAGAATATAATTATAAAACCTCATAAATTAGTTATGGCATAGCATACAAGAAAATTAATAAGATCTTAAAGAGTAACTCGTTGTTTCCAATGGTTCATACGGAAAGTCCCAAAGTGCCCCCTGTCCACATTTCCACTTGCTAACTGCTACTGATACTGCTTACTACCCTCTCTGGAAATGCTTCGTTAATGTCCCCACCAAATTTATGAATAAGTTACATACAGATAAAAGAGCATAGCATGGAAAAGTTATAGAAAGCAAAGCAAGCTCCTTTTAATTACTTAACTCGCAAGACCTGACAAATTATATTTACAGTAACTTCTAATGGTCATCTCGTAAGATCTTAAAAAGCTAGCGAGCAATTATGCTCAGCAAAATTGTAATCACTTATTTCATATCAAAATACAACTAATCAAAGTATTCTTTTATTACACTCCTTTCCATACCACAATTACCAACTAACTAGCTTAATTACAAGGCAGTTCTCCAATCAATTAGAAGAATTTGAACATTTTCTCGTATTACATATTCGCACAGGGATTCATTAATTATTGTAATGTTACAAGCAGGCAATGATCATTAATAAAAATATCATCAGTGTTTTGTAACTTAAATAAATTGATTATCTCTTATCGTTTTAATTATTATGAGTCTTATCCAACATAAGCGTTGGTATACTATCTATCTATACTACATAGCTACTTGATAGAAAAAACAGGTTCCACACTTAAAAGGCATAAAAGGCATACACGTAAATATTAATCTAACAATTATAACAAAACGTTCATCTTTAAGCCCTCAAATCAAATCAATATTAAAGTTAACACGGTCTCCAACATTACAACTGAACACAACATAATGAATATAGATTCATAAAGTAATTAATAGTTAATTGCAGCCTTTTAATTTTCAGAGTTTAGTCCCCAGTCCACTCGTTCAAAAGATCACCCTTATCGAATTCCAGCGATATCGGTGCCTTTCGTGTCCCTCCACAATTGACGCATTTCAGCAGAAGCCTGTAACAATTAAAATATCATATAAATTAGCATTTAATTACAATATGGAATTACCAAAAAAATTATTGTGAAGGGTTACCGAAAACCTTCCACGAAGGCAATTTGGTGAGATTTGGCATCTTAAAAAAGGCAAAGTCAAATGACAAGTCGGAAATGAGAGGTACATTTGATGCAATAACGAAGGTTAATTGAATGCTTCAACTAGTGCCAATGACGATGACGTTGGAGCTGAATGAAACACAAACAAAATTAGAACTAAAAAATGAACCTTTCTAAAAAATAACGATGGAAACAAACAAATCTGTAATTTATTTTTACCTGTAAGCCTCCGAATAGACGGGAAATTATTGTCATCCTTCTTGGGGTTCACCCACATCCAATAGTTCGGGATCGCCTTGATGCTCTCCGCAACATCCGTTTCAACTCCAACCAAAAGAGAATCCCAATAAGAGCGTTCGAGATAGTCCCTGGAACTCTTCACAGTGATCGCTAGATTCTGGAGAGACACCATCTCCATAAATAAATACTTCAGTCCACAGGTCTGCGCCATACACAAAGCAGCCTCCAGAGACACGACGTTCGGAAATGCGAAATGAAGGCTTTGCATTTTCTCCAGGGTTATCGTCATTGGAACCTCAACAGAATGCCGATTGTTTTGCGTCTCAATCAAGGATACGCAAAGTTTCGTTACCTCTGGATACACAGAATCCCCAGTCCCTGTGAACATGCTCACCCGCGTGCTCAGTATTCACAGTTCAGTCATCCTTGGAAGTTGTCGTCCCAAGTCGCGAAGACGCTCCTCTCGGAACTCCCAACACGGGCAGGCGACCGTTACAGATTCCAACTTATCCATGACCGGAAATCGGAATAGGCAGGCGTTTCGAACACGACCAATGTAGTGATATCCGTCAAGGCAGAGTGTTTTCCAGGAGGCTCGAAACTTTTCCAAGACTTGATAGATTGTTTGCACGGAGAAGGATGCATCTGTTGCGAACAAAGTCAAACTGGTGAGGTTTGGAAGGTCATTATTGGTGAGCAGTTCGAGACCTGAGTGCTTCACAGGGCCGTCGAAAGAGAGCTTCGTTAAGGTTTGGCGGAGTGCTATCTCTTCATAATTTACAGGGATCAAGTCTGCGGCTTGCCCCAGGTTCTGGAAAATTTGTGGAGTTCCGAGTGTCTAATGTCAGGGTGAAAACGGGAAGGCTTTGCTTCCGTAAAGATTCAGCTGCGGTGATGAGCCAGGATTTTCGAACAAGGCGGACACTCTTAAGATCTGATGCGGCGACTGAGCCACTGCTCGAAATGATGACACGCTCCAGAATCATCTCACGCAACTAAAGAATAAAAAAATCGTGATTTGGCAAATTGTTGACATTTTAACCCTGCTTTTACGAGCTGTGGACAATTGTCCCTAAAATTTGTTGCTATGAGTTTTGCAAAATAATACACTATTGAAAGTTCAACTAGTGAAATCACTAGTGCCCCTCACTACCGTTTTTTCCAACTT
>JAQIXX010003463.1:0-19571 GCA_034700605.1 Willowsia nigromaculata | reverse complement strand
AGTAGCCATAAGTCCACTAGGTAATGTGGCTGTGAAAGAATGAGTCATTGGCTGAATCAACTGTACAGCATCATCCCAGGGAGGAGCAAAGAAAAGTCGTCGCTTTTGTGTTTCCGCTTCTTCGTCTGAGTTTTCACTGGATGGATACATCCACTCTCCTGCTGTTCCTGGAACACCATCATCAGCCTCTGAAGTTGGAGGGGGTGCTGGGCCCAATTCATCTGCAGTTGTTTCACCATCCCCTTTTAGAACATCTTCCATCTCTTCAGGATCCTCCTCAGTGCCTGCTGGGGACATTGGCAGGTTTCCAAGACTTGCCCCACCCATTTCATTTTCTTCCTCTTGCTCTGTCTCCGTCTCAGTTTTGTTGCCTTTATTCTTTTTGTCTTTTTTCCCACCCTTCTTTTCTTTCTTTTCCTTTTTCTCATCAGGCGACTTATCATGCAACTTTTTCGATTTTTTCTCCTTCAAACCCTTCTTACTTTTTATTTTTCCTGCGCTATGTGCATCATCAACTTGCAGGCTAGCATTCTCAACTTTCTCTATACTGCCCGTACTACCAGCACGTTTCTTTCCACTCTGCACAGATTCCTTGGACCCTTTACGCTGGCCTTCAGAACCTTTCGCACTTCCTGCACTGCTAAGTCTCTCAGCAGCGTCAGCTTTCTCTGCCGCCGATGCTACTTCGTGCAACTTTTTCTCCACCTCTTTGCCAAAAAGCACCTTTTCAAAGGAAAATAGTTGTTCTTGATCTTGTTGTTGATGCTTCTTATTCAAGCCAATCTTGATATACGGGGCTGCTTCCTCTGCACGTAGATCTTGAAACGCAAAAATGGTCCCGTTCGAAAGCACCATGTGAAAGTAAGGGCATACGACATAGTCTTCCATCGACAAATCAAAGTCATGCGGAATGTAGTAGGGATAAAAGAATGTTTCGTGACCGTTCTTCGTCACAGTCAATTGCATCATTCGAAATTCAGGTTCTATTGTGGAAATATCGTACCGTATGACGGTACCGTCCATTGGGAATAGAAAAAATGTGTCGTTTCCCACAACAGCTACACGTTTTCCTAGGTCGTAGCATGTGAAATTGAGAGCAGATTTGATTAGCTCTGTTTCCTTTGGAATGCGAATATTATCCTTGTCTTCCAGTAGGGAAAAATAGTCTATGGTTCCTGTATCTGTTGCTGCACCTTGATCAGGACTGCTGCCATTTTCATCCTTACTTAATCTAGACCCTGTAATGCTTTTCTTTTCCACCTTGTTTGTTTGTGTATCCGATTTTGCTTCTGTCTTTGCTGTCTTTCCACTTTTAACGCTCAATGCCTTGGAAGATGCAGCTCCACTTTTTACATTCTCACCAGATGCCACTGAAGGAACAGTATCTTGAGCAGTTGTGATTTGGTCTGCAACCTCAATCTCACTTCCATCCAAAGCCGCCCCAGACGGGCTCGTCTTTAAGCCTCCACCGGTGATACTGGGCACAAAGGATTTTGTGCTACCCCCACTTTGGTCAGGGGATGGGGGTGGAAAGCTTTGACGTGGTTTGCTATAGCTTCCAATTTTACCGTAATATGTGTTCTTGTTAGTTGGGAGGCTTCCACTGCTCATAGCTGTGGACAGGGATCTTTGATTATCCACCATTATTTGGTACTTGATGCTAGGCACCATCAACCACTGCTCTTCCGGAATAATGCTGAGCAATGTGTTTATACTCGTTTGCTCCCCGGCTTCCAGTCGCTTTCCAGAGTCCAACTGCTCAATCCACCGGAGCACGTTTTGGTCGTCCATTGTGTACTCCAAAAAATGCTGAAGTCCTGGAAGTGTCTTGAGTCGGAAATAAAACTGAGTCTCAGCCGTTAACTCTTGTGGCATTGGATTATTAAATATGAATAGAAGCGTGTCGTAAAATGGACAGTACATCCGCTGCATACTCAAATACTCTTGGCTCGCTTCATTCAACATTTGAACAGTTTGGATTGGGACCAACTCCTCTACATAGTTCCAGTTTTTCAAGTCCCCTAAAAGAACGCCTTCTCCAGGTCCCACGTCCATTCCAGCAGAAAGTAAATACTTTTCAATCCACTTGGTCAAGTCTAAGGCACCTGATTCGTTAATAGCTAGTAGAGCAGGACATTCCAGGAGAGCCTGGATAACAGAGGTATCGTTGATGTCTTCAAACCATTGCTCCTCACATGCAATAAAACGTTTCTTGTCTTTTGATGGATAATTCATGCTTCCAAATCCGGTTTTCTTTTCAGGTTCATCAACGCCAAGATCTCCCACCAAATTTTTGCTACTAGCATCGGTCACCATTGTATCACGACTTTCTTCAAACACTACAGCGTTGTGCCCCTGACCCCCTTCTCCTTCAGCTACTGCAAGTTGTTGGGATTCCGTAGCTTCAGCAGCGGCAGTTTCCTTCAAGTTGCCTTGCTTTTCTGTGTCGTCCGGAGTGCTCTCATCCTCCTTCGATTTCCCTTTTTTATTTTTGCCTTTCCCCTTGCCTTTCCTTTTTTCCAGGATTTCGGACTCAGCCTTATCCCTCGCCTCATTCTGAGTCTGGGCGACCTTTGCAGCAGTTTGAATAGCACCAACTGTGGTCACTCTAGCCGCCTTGTTAACATCCAGTTCTTTGTGCTTGTGGGATCGACTCTTTTTCCTTTTCGCCTTTTTAGAAAGTGTCATCTCACTCGGCTCTTCAGATTCACTGGGAAGGGGTTGCTGCTGGGCGTCCTTTAAGAAACTCTCAAGAACTGTCTTTGTCTGTGCATTTTTCTCTTCTGTGGAATCTGGCTTAGCTTGAGAGTGTCCGAAAGAGGAGACGGTGAGCTCATGATTGGAATTCGGGCTGATGACAAAATTAAGTCCAGTTTTCTTACTCACTGCCAAATAGTTATTTTCCATGGTTAGATTCGTTCCAGGGAACGCGACTTCTGGTCGGTTGTGCCGGTAGATTCCATCCTTGTTCAAGATGCTGTTGGGTTTGGTTGGCTCGATAGAGGTCCGGGCTTTACGTGTTTCAGCAGCTTTTTGAAGGTGGACCTCTACCCCAGCACTCATCAGAAGGTGAAGGACGTAGAACATGTCTAAAGAAACATTGGATGAGGCTTTTACCCTGATTGACTAAAAAATTTTCTAAACACGGGAATGTTATCAAACAGACAAAGACGACATATTTCACAAACCCAACCTTCAAACTGAATCATATCTGGTGGCATAAAATACATAAAATGATTCAGGTTTCCAAGCAGTTTCATGTAAAGCCCCCGGTTGAACTCTGGAACTTTTTGCCAGAGAAATCCTCTAATATTTCGCATGTCTCCAGAAAGCTGGCATGAAGCAATTTTGGAGGCAAGGCTTTCTATAAATGTTCAAAATACAATATTGTATACTCATGATTATTGTACAGAAGACAGTCTGATCAGTGATGAAGAATCTGTTATGATGATGCTTACCATTCAAGTGACAACTGCGTATGCTTGCGTAATCCCCAGCTTTAATATACATTGGTATTTTGAGCAATGATGACCCGAAAGCACTTTGCCGATGGTAATCATTTTTGGTGTCATTACTTTTGTGCGCTACGGAACCCCAATTCGTACTACCAAAGCTGGACTTGCCTGTGATAATTCCAGCAGTTGAGTTTTCTTCGTAGCAGGGCTCTGGAACAGGGTTCCCTAATTCCTTGTCTAAAGAATGTGCCACTTGTTGAACAACTGCTTCGAGAATGATTGGAACGGAAATGCACTCTGCAGGAATTTGGCCGACAATTTGATCGTAAATATCATGAGGAAGAATGGGTTCTAGAGGTTGCAGCTGAAAATTCAATAATTATGAAGTTGTAATTGAATCTTGAAAATTCAGGTCATCAGGAAAAATGCTGGAGCTTTTTTAGCATTACCTTTGTTGCATCCACCGCAGAAGTAAACTCTTGAAACCATTCTTCCAACACAAGCATTTCATAAACTCGCTTGGCTAGTTCATCGTATACTTTGGAAATGTAGTAGGTTATCCCATCGGAACTTTCCAAGTTGATCTGAAATTAATTTAAAATTGCAATTTGGATTCAGAGTTTCAATCATACATACTACTTTTTTATCTTAACGGCAATTCTAACATTTACGATACCCTTTTAGAATCTGGCAGGGGAAAGTTCATCAAGGCAATGTCATGAAAAGGCGAATCTGTAGGGGCAGTGTTATACATTTCAGACAACTTTGTCCAGAACTGTGCCACTTCAGAATTTCTTTAGAACCGAAACAAAATATAATGCATCAACAAATGACATTTAGCTCACACATGAGCTAAGAGGAACATAGATTCCAATCACGCATACCTAGTTGCTGGATTCTGGGCAAGCCGCTCAAGCGCCTTTAAATATTGAGGCAATGCATTTTTTGGTCTAAATGTGCCCGGAATGCTGTCCTCCACGTCAATTATACTGAAATTGTATCTATTCACCTTTGCATCTGTCATCAACAAAATTCCATCGACCTTTACACCAATTTTCCTCAGCTCCTCGATCAACCCAGGGTTATAAAAGCCCTGAAGTAACACATAACTTCGGGGGCCTTTTGGTGGGGAATCATCTTTTAGAGAAACCAACAAAGGCTATCGTGAGACGCAACAGTAATTTAGAATATTTGATTTTCGTAAGCGTACTACATGTGCTGTACTTACCAATAACCTCAAATTCTGGCATAGGCACCTCCCCCCTTTTTCTCATTCTCGTTTTCACACCTATTTTTGTGCTGGGCGTTGGGCCCACCACAGGGTATATTTTGGATTCCGACTCATCGATCACATTTTTCGTTTTGGTAAGTCTCTTGGGTGCAGGCAGACTTGGAGATTGCTGGCTTTGTTCTGTTGGTGGTGGGGCTGGTGGAGGTTCACGTATTCCATCACCCTCCCCTACTCCTCCTTGTGATCCAACGCCTCCTATGCCTTGCATGGAAATGGTAAGTGGGGGAACGTAGCGAATCAAATCTTTTGACCGTGCCCCGGCCAGCTCCATTTCTTTTGTCTGGTGATCAGCGTCGATTTCAGTGGCGACAGTATCCTTAATCCTTAATAAGGTGTGCTTAATGGCTTCTGCAAAGAGATCTTGTCTTTCCATGTAGCTTTGGTCGTCTTCAGCATGACCGTAACTATTCAAGAAACGCTTCACTCTCTCTGCCGTTTGAGCTCCTGAAATGCAGTGAAACTTTCTCCGCACTCCAGTTTCAATAGCCCGAAGTAGAAACTCTCCAAATTTGGTTAGTTCTGGGGAATCTTCCATGACGAGGACGGTGCAGCAGGAAAATCCATCCTTTTAATTGTAAACGCATACTGCAAATCGATTTTCTCAAACGTCTGCATGAGTATTTAACTATTCTAATATCTCTTACCATGACTAAAGCCGCTTTTCGAACAGTTTCACTGTCCCATTCTGGTGGACCTGCAACTTTTGAGGATCTTACTGTACTTATTTCGCCACCAGCAGGATGAGCATCGTTACTACTGATGCTCCCTGCTTTGGTACCAGCAGCATTGGTCTCATTCCCCGCGGCTCCTATTTGTGGATCTGCTGGTTGTTGTACTGGCTTTTCCCCACTTCCAGATGCATTGGCTGCAACCTTATCAGACTTTTTCTTGGTTATAGCTCCTCCAGATTTTGCACCACCAACTGCAGCCGCCTTCGATTTCGCTTTAGTAGGCTTATCCTTTTTTGCCATGATTGTTTAATGATGAGCAAATGCAAAATTCTTGTACAATTATGCTAGCAAAATTGTGCATACACTCGTAAAAATTATTTTAAATATATTACGACACATTTCAGGAGAAAATACTACAGTGTACCTTGAAATAAAGCTTATTAGTCGCTTGAATTTTTACTAGTTTGTTGTCTGAGGAGCATGTTTATTGCATTTTTTTTCTTTTCACAGAGCAATGGTGACATTCGACGAACACTCGTCGATGAAATGAATGCAAGTTGAATACACGTATGGAGAGTATATAAGAATATCTTGAAAATTTAATTTATTGATGTAAAAACACAAAACACTGCATAACAAACTTGAGGAAAAAGATTTGGCAATATTAAATTATTTAACAATGCAAAGTATTTAGAGTTATATGAACAAATCAAGACACTTAATTCAATGCAAGTATTGGGGTGGAGTAAGACTACGTCTGATAATATTTAAACGCTCAACGTTCTCTCTCATCTTCATCTCGTTTCTTCCGAAAAATCTTTCCCAAACTTTATCATCATCAAAAGGAGCTATTTCAAGAAATTTTACAATGCCATGTGGGAAACCCTTCCGCGGAGATTGCTTTAACACTACCCAGCGATAATTTGCCTTAAAGCGCAATATTGCTTGTGACGCAACCTGATCCATCTTTTGAATGGATTCACCTTTGTCAAGGATAATCCTATCCCAATTGATCTGATTGAGAGGGCTGGAGTACAGGCAGAGGTAACTTTTTGTAGGGTTCTCAAATGCGATGGTGAAATATGTAGTGAGTACAATGTCGTGTGAGATGAGATCTTTAGGCTCCTTTGTCCTTTTGGCACCGTGGTAAATATAGATGCTCACTTTACTATTTGCTTTGGAACGAATTGTATTCTCCAAATGTCGCAACGACTTTTTATGGCAAACGAGTAAAGTTGCATGGGAGGATCTCCTGCAATCGCTTGATAACGGTGAAGTTTCGCTTGAGTTTTCTTTAGAATTGAATAGTTTTATAGATTTCAAGACAAGTCCTGCAAAAATCAATTCTTTGCAATAACCCACATCTTCCGCCAAAATCCCTCCTTTTGGTAGCTGTTGCTCCATCCAAAGCGCCCATTGTAATCCAAACTTTTGATGTTCCGAAACGTTATGAAGATTCAATCCTAGAGGTGGCATAATTTGAGCTTCTATAACTGTTGGAATGCGAATGATTTCACTGAGAATGTACAAAGTTTCCTCAAAAGGCTCCAGTACACTTTCCTCTGCGATAAACGCTTGGTCAAATATCGAAGAAAGATCACTCACATCCTCTATATTACTACTACTAGTGTATGTATCATCTTCTGATTCAGGACATTCTGGTGGCAAATTAAATGGTATGGGGATATGTAACGGTGGGGTTGGAATTATAGCTTGAATCTGTCTACCATCCTGAGAGGCTGAAAGGAATAGTGATGGTGAGTTTCGGCGAGGAGTTTTCAGGAGCTGGTTCTCTGACAAAAAGGACGCTAATGTTAGAGGACTTCTTCCGGAGGGTAAAATTCCAAACGTGTCGGATTCCTCGGTTTTATACTGACTAGGACTAACAGCGTTTTCTTCATTGCTGTCTTCTAGAACAAGGTTTAGGTTGAATTTTTCACATAACTCCATATCTTCTTCCGTTTGCAACATCCCTTCATTTTTGTTACCAATCGCACAATTATTATCCGCATTTTTCATTGCTTCAGGCTCACTTGCTGTAGTTGAGTCAGGTTTATTTTCTGAAATGTCGAGTCTTACGTTGGCTCTCATTTTAATGGGGTTGCTATCCAGTTGCAAGTTTTTGATTTCATCTTTGGTCATCAAATCTTTAAAATTTCGAGTAACATCACAAAGGTCCACTTCAATTACGGTAGTTTGATCACAGTCCAAGGGACAATCCCAACTATCATCAGATTCAGAAACTGATGTCATTGTTATGTTCAATTGATATGAGTGATGAGCCTGAGCCTACAACAAAATTTTCATACTTGAATCTTCTGACAATAGTTTAAATGACTGGGGGATTGTAATGAACCAATCTATCGGATTTGGTTGAAACTTCACCTTTATAAAAGAATTTAGACAGTTAATTGTTTGATTTTGACCAGTTGTTTTTCTTTCAAGTTCAAGGCTAGAACATGTCTCTGTTGAACTCCTGAAGGCGGTTAAAGGTAGAAAGCACAAATAAAGACAGCACCTCATCAAGATCTAGGCCTTTGACATTTTCATTTCTGTCTATTTTGTCGCCAATTTGTTCGTTCCTGGCAACAACGTATTTGGGGTTGCGGCGTGTGATGTCTGTACGTATCATGCCCGTGGGACAAAGTCATTGGAAAGGATTAGATTATTATGCAGATGCGTATCTTATCATATTCAGAAAATTAATGCTTGGGTGAATTCAAAATGGCAAATAATTGCTTGAAATCATAAAAATCTTCATGTGCTTACAGTACAGTACAATTAGTTTTACTTTTGCAGGTCAATATTACTTTACAGATATCGTAGATTGTCTTGCATCATAACATATTATTTAATGTCTATGAAACACATTTCAACGTTTTAATATATGTGATTTATTTGTGTACTTAATCATTAATTATTTTTCCAATGCTCCCCATGACTTAATGTTTCCTCCGGGACAGTTACCTTCTTTGGCACAACTTCAATATCATATTTTTGTAGAAACTCTTTAATTCCCAAGTCCTTCCCATGTAAAGGATTTTTGCACGAGCCTGCTAGTACAATTAGATCTGATTTCATGTCCACCACCTGAAAATAGAATGGATGATCCACACAAAACTCGATTATATCATCACTCGCATTCATGTCATCCCCACCAGCACCATAAGACTCGACTGAAGATTTTAATTGTCGCTGCGGGACCCCATTGCTTATCATGTTGTTGGAGTCCTTGAAACGTTCTATTGGAAATATAATTTGGTATATGTTGATTATCAGATTTACAAAAAGATAGGCTTTTCCGCACAATTTTGTATCAACATACTTGGAAGTTTTGCTGACCCCAACTCATTGACCTCAATCACGACTTTTTGGAGTATCTGCGTTACAGTTAACTCCTTTGGGGCGATACGAGATAATCCCGAGAAATCAGCTTTTCCTTCTTGGAAAATTGATTCTACACCTATCTACATGTAGTTAAAATGGATTAACCCACGGTCTAAAAAAGCGACACATTTTTGAAGTGCAACATACTGGAATTACTTACTTCTTTCAGTGGACCTTGAAAATCGATAGTGCAATCAATCTTGAAACAAGGAATATACACTTGAAATCCTGCATGCTTCGACAATTTCTTCCGAAAGTTTTGCATACACTGAAAGTAGTCTGAGGGGGATATGGATTCTAACGCTGTTTCAATCAGAGGTAATCCAGCCTTCTCATTAGGCAGGAAAATGACAAGGCACAAATGATCTCCCTGCAAGTTTGAAAATAATATTAGATTAGATTAGGTTATTGGGTTTAAGATGCTTGTATGCATCTATTTGTGCAAAGTTTACATTGTAGGGTAGAGCCAATGCCCGACAAGCCAACTTATTGATTGGCGCATACAATAAGTTCTTAAGTATTCCCGATTTCATCATTGGCACGTTGACAAAGTCCTTTTCATTCAAGAAGAATTTCGCATCCTTCGTTAAAGCTGGATTAAACGGGTGAACCCAATTTCCCATAAAGTAAATCGGGTTGACAAAAATCATTTTAGGATTAGCACTCCTCCTGGTCACCATTTCCCCCAACATTTTCCCTCCAGAAGAATAAGCCCACTGATTGATTCTTTTCGAACATTCCTCCCACGTTTCCTGGAAGTTCACAGCTTCTAGTTCTATTCTACCTGGATGAATAGCCTTCACAAGTTTCAAGTAGGAAAGTCTCAACTTGTGCTGGCTATCTATGTACAGTTTGTAAGCGTGCTTGAAATTATAAGAATCTTCAGTTTCTCGGATGGAATCTAGCAGTGCAGTCAAGCCTGTTGTCACCTCAGAACAGTTTGTATCAGTATCCTTGATATTATCAGATTTCTCTGAAGAATGAAACATAGCTTGAGATAATTCCTGTCTGCAGGGACCAATACAGCCCTTAAGAAGCAGTACAGTTGACACGCAGTAACCTAAAGGAGAATATACTAGGTTCGTTGAGTGTTTCTCCTTCAACGGCTGTAAAAGAGGATTGCTCAAATTCAATCGTAATTCACTGAAGTTTGCAGTTCAAAAATTTTTAATGCTGAAATTTAATTGCTTACAAGATACAATTCACTAGCGTAGGTCCGGCAAAGATTTACAACCTTTTGCATTTCTGCATCTGGATCAAGGTCTAGAGAGTGATCCGAGTTGCTGGAGTCCTCATCATTTGTAGCTCGGTTTGTCCTCTGTCGGCTCAAACTATCTGCCCTATTCTGCTGCCTTCGTAGTATCTTATAGCGTTTGAAATGCTCACTCCCTCCAGGAATAAGCCCACGCCTGGAGTTGCTTATCGTTAGAGAAGTTGCACGCTGACGAGACATTTTTATTCTTCCCCAACTCTATAAATCGGTATGAAATTCGAAAAGTTGAAAAAGAGTAGAAGCGATAATTGGAAATGAACACTTGACTACTTGACATGCCATTCCCACTTGCCGCAAGCTAACGTGGGTTTACGTGACCAACTTTGGGTTCTTCCGTTTTTGCTTGGTCGATAGTCGATACAGTTTCCTTGGGTTACTTTTACTTCCATAGTATGCATCAATATAGGACAAGTCAATGCCAAGTCTGGGAAAAAGTAAGGAGTAAGGAGCCAATGATGTGATGTACATGACAATGACACTAGACCGGACCAGAGGAGTTCAATGAAAGTATTTTATCACATTGTGATACGTTAGGAAGATACATAAACCCTAACCCGCATATCGATGTTTACACTCCTAACAAGCCTTAAAAATGACACATACCACTTACCAAAAAATAGCTTTATAACGTTCGGTTATATCTCAAACATTTATTTATTCAAGAACTTATTGAACCAGACAAACAACCATGAGACAGTATAAAATGGACTTAATTGAATTTCGCTAACATTATAAAAAAGCTTTAATGTAAAGTTATATAAATCGTCTGTATTAGAGCAGTTTGCATCAATTTGTATCTCAAGGTGTCCCTCTCCAGTTTTAGAGAACTAAAGGAGTAAAAAACAAAAACAGTTATTATAAGGCGTTTATATTTTTATTTGGAAAAGTGGAAAGTTTTGATCTTACGTTTTAATTTCCTTTTGTGAGACATTGGCTGGATAGGTAGCATTGATGATAGTCTCTTTCTATTCACAAGGAAGCCAACAAAGACCATTGACATGCAAAAAATGATCGTTACAAGCAAAATCATGAATAAATGGACGTGATTTATATCGTCAGTGTTGACGAATATCGCAAAGTAACCGGTAACAGGACCAAAGCTTTCAATGTTCCCTAACTTTGCTTTGAAATGAAACAACCCTGTACCAAGTAGCGTCACTTTAAACTTATTCATGTCATAGTATCTCCTCCCCCTATGGAGTTCTTCATCACTATTTATCATCTTCAGATATGGCGTATGTTCGCATTCAATGATCCATTCTCCCCTCCCATTTATCTCTTCAATTGTAATGCTCCAATTCTGTTTCGGCAAAAATAATTCTGGATTTTGATCTTTATCCCTCATAATACGGTCATATACAATTGACATGACTAGAGGCTCGTTAGATCCAGTACGCTTTGCGAAAAACACCTTTTCTTTACATTCCGTAAACTCTTCGTCATCCAACAGTCGATCAACATCACTGCACACGCACTCCTCTTTTCTACTTTTTCCAGCGCACTGAAAGTCGAGGATAAGGTATTAAAAAGACAGCTCAATATTTTGACTATTGGTTGAAGAAATGGGATAAAATGAAAAATTTGGGTTGTTTACTCGATTCAGAACAATTGATTCCCGACTGACTTGATACCATGCTTTGTACGCTGGTTTACTCGGATCCGCATTATAAACATTCCTTGTATTAGGAATATCTGGGCCATCGTAAGAAGGTGGGCGATAGTTAGTCTATGTAAAAGAAATTAATGCACAAATCAAATCTTCAACTTAAAATATCAAAGAGACAAGGATACAGAGATGAGCATACTAGAACAATCATTACCGGTAAAGTAACGTAAGCGATTAGTTTCCTTTCAGCTCGAAATCGAATAATTTCTTTATGTGAAGGGTCTAGTAGTTCTTCATGAGTTACACAACCCTCCATTTCGTTATACCACGGCCTAGGATACATGCCCATTGTTACTGCAGGCTTGCATGTTGGAATACTAGTTCAAAAATAGAAAACGTCCGTCTCTAAAGAAAAATTATAATATACCAAGTATTGTGATGCTTCTTATTTTTTGTGTATATTTGCCTTACGGATAATTAACATGAAGGCGGCGACCAACATCTCGATGACAAAGAACTATAAACGTCAGTGATGAGCTCTGTGGACAGTGCAACGAACTGGCGCGGGCTCTTACTGTGACGACCGCAACACCTTTTCTGAAGCCGGTCGGAGAAAGCAGAAACTGAAGGTACTGAGGATTCCCTTTTAACTTCTCAACCATCTCCAAACGCAGAATACTTGGGTTTGAATTGGTTACAACGAGAAGCTGTCTGTACATTAGGATTTTCCCAACTTCAAGAATAATAACATTTATTATTATACATTTTTTCCTTTATTATTTACATTAAATGTTTGATGTTTTAGTCATTGCGATTTTACGTGGTGTCAAAGGCCTTAAGAGCACTTCAAATGATATTCGATCATACAAGTCTAGACTAATGCGACCCCTGTTGAAAAATCACAAATAATTTGACATAAGGATTCAATTATTTTATTGAACTGCGTGTCTAAACAAATGGACAAGTTTACTTACCCAGAAGCCTTCAAAACAGGATTATTCACGAGTGACAAAATAAAATGACAGTCATGCTCGCCCACGTACCAAATTAATCTGTCCTTATACGGCACGTCTCCGTACCACAGGTCGTTAGGATCGGGTGGTTGAACTGGTTGAACTGGATCTAAAATGAGATAAAGCATGCATATTCAAGTTTTGATAAAGCTAAAACGAAGGGAAATAATTCAAGCTTAATTACGTGGCTGGTTGGGGATAACTTTCTGTTCAGACGCTGCAAGTGTCAGCAAAGTCAATTCCTCTGCTTCCCTTCCCACAAGAGGTGGAGGTGTGCCTTGAAATACAGGAACTCGTGCTGCAAAATCGCTGTCTCCCCATCTTTTTTCAATCTCCATCCGTGTATAAAGTTCAGTGGCTCGATTTTTCGTCCTCTCATCATCCACTTCCTCCCATCTTATTTTCGTCTCGTTGATCGTGTAGAGGGCTAAACCATCCTGCACTTCCCGATAAGCCTTGGTGCTAAGATCCATCAGAAACATCTGGAATGCACGAAAGATAAATCTGCGTTCGTGTTGAAAATGCCTTGTCGTATACCCTTGCATTATTGTGTCATCATTTGCAACTGGGAAACCAGTCAGAAGGATGCTGAAATTTCCTGGAATATATAGTGTTTGTCCAATGTGATCGGGGTTGACGAAACTCCATGGAGGAGTATTTATATCTAATCACGGGAATAACAGGGCAGTAAAACTTTTGAAAAGATTGATTGATTAAAAATCATACAAAACTGAATTTGGTACATGAATAAATAATTACAATCATTGACTTTGATAAGAGCCTTGTTGGATTGAGCAAGAACCAGTACAACTATATCTGCCGGAATAGGAAGTAGTGGAATACTTTTGACCACGGTGACGTAAAGAACTCGTCTGAAGCCATCTAAATACTTTTCTACAGGTTTGATATGCCTCACGAATAATTCACAGCTTTCCCTCATGAACGGATCATTGGCATCTTCCTTTAATCTAGATTCGTTAGATACGGATTTAGATTTTATATATACTAAATATATAAATGCATTTATTATGCACAAAATGTTTCAACGACTAAATATTTATGAAACGTACAACTCGTAGTTATTACAGGAAATTGTTTGCGCTACAAAAACTTCATTAAAGTAGTCGTAGCTAGATGTTGCGGGCGTTGCGGCCACCTCAGGTACAACTACTTCGTAGATAACGGCCGTGTTGGAATCAACCAGAAATGGCACAAGAGGTCCGTCAGTACTCTGTTTCCTCGCGTTGAACTTTGCTGGATTGAGTATCAACATACGAAATCCAGCAGTTCCACTTGACAGTGCATTACATTGATCCTTTTTCCACTGATTGATATCATCGCAGGTATAAGGTTTTGGATCCGTTTTAGAGCAGCCTGTACTCAATGCGTCGTTCACAGCCTTGACTTCATCATCGGGCTCATGGTAATACCAGAATAAAATTTTGCCAGAAAAAGCAGTAGCAAAAACGGACTTTTTTTGTACCAAGTCACAAAAGTACTCCGGCACCCATGGATTCACCTTCTGAGCTTTGATAAATTCTTCAATGTGATCTATCTCGATCACACTAGGAGTATATCTAGACTGTGTGAAAACAAAATTATGATGGTTTTAAAAGTAGCAAAAATCGTTAAACAGTATTATTTTAAACTAGGTCACAACATACCCCAATTTTTCCAGCAAGTATTAACCGCCTATCGTCATTCACGCAGAAATAGGTTTTATCAGGATGATTAAAGCTGCATTCTTTTATTATGGTTGAGGTTGCACCAGGGATTCCACTTCCATCGCAAATCGAACTTGACGCTGGCACAGGTGATATGCCTCGGAACGCAGAGTACAAAAATGGTCCACCCGCCTCAGCTATCCAGAACTGTATTAAAATTAGCAAACCACATAAATCTGGGCTTTACATAAGGATAAAAACGCGTCATACACCACAGATTAGATAATTATGTACCTGATTGCCGATAAAGAATACATCTAGTGTTTCTGCGTTTACCACGACATCAGCAACTTGAAAATCTTTGGGAAACTCATATTCAGAAAACCCGTTGCCCATTGTACCGTTTAATTGACTGAGTTTTTTATTGCCCACTGCGCCAGCCCTCATTCGTTGCTCCTGAGAAAGAAGTTCCCCATATCCATCAAATTGGATTCTGGGTTCAGGTAATACAAACCGCACATACTTTGTGATAGTCTAAGAATTAAATACAAAGGCAGCTCTTAAAATAAGGCATGACCAGAATTTTACAAAAAGTTTTGACTCCCTATGTACATGATGCAGAACTTACCGTGCCATGAGCCAGCTTAAGTGTGATGTCGAAATGCCGCATGTGGTGATTGAAGAAAATGCTAACGATGCTGTCGATGGGAATATGAAGGGTGGTGTGTTCCATTGGTCCTCCGGAGGATTCGCCTTTTGGGAACATCTTGTAGAACGCCACATTAGAGAAGAGGATTTTCCAATCTTCGTACGGTTCCGATGCATAGAGAACGGTGAAATCCTTGTCTGGTTTGGTGGGATTGTTATTTATCACGCGTTCCACGCTGAATATGAGGTAATCATCTAAATGCGCGCAAGGATAGTCATACGATTTACAAAATGCAATTGACAGTAAATAAATAGACGGTAGTTTTTCTGAGTACCATAAAAGGGGAACTGATATAAGTAGCAAACCGGGGTGTAAAAGAGACGATGCACAGTGTACTTTTTCTACAAACAACAACATGGTTTATGATTTTTGAACCAACGTTTAATGTATTGAAAACGATGAAAAATATTCAATTTTCGAGACGATTCTTACCGCGTTTGCACTATTTGGGAGAAAGCAGTCGATCATATCCTCATACTTATCACATGGGTTAGTATGTAAGTATGT
Source organism: Willowsia nigromaculata (assembly GCA_034700605.1). Lineage (NCBI taxonomy): Eukaryota > Metazoa > Arthropoda > Collembola > Entomobryomorpha > Entomobryidae > Willowsia > Willowsia nigromaculata. Next base: position 3,995 of record JAQIXX010003463.1, on the reverse strand, counting down.
TAAGTTCGGCCTTGTGGTAACGTCCCCTGCCATCTCCAAATCGATTCCAGGGTAAGTGCTATCATTCAAACTATTTGAAATCCACATGGACATAGTAGTTAGTACAACGAGATGATCATTGGTTAGCACAATGGCGTCTGGAGCTTCTGGCCACCCTGTAAGTTCATTTGAAATAGGTACAAAAGGTTGGATTACAAACAACATTTGTTTCCGAAGCACGAGAAATAGCTTAAAATTGAATAATAGGAGGATTTTCTTACAAGGATGATCTTTCGTCTTCATATCATAAAACCAGTTTTCACCCAGGTGAGATTGAATCAATGGTGATGCAAGGTATACAAGTTTTTCTGGAGCAATAGGTCCACTCCCTTTCATTTCCCGAGGTACGTAAACTAAAACTATTTCAATAAGCCACAAACATAAAAGCAAGTTACTCCGTTGACAAAAAGTAATTGATTATGATTAAAGGAAATTCAATGGCACGTATTTACACATGTCCTTGATACATGGATTGTCCACTCGGTGAAAGTTGGTTAACAAAGCATTTGAAGTATAATAATCACTTTTGCTGGTTATATCCGACCATTCTACTGTGGTCTCACTTAACCTCCACCGCCAGAGTCCGACTGTCGGTTAAACACAAAGAAATGAGAACACATAATCAATTATTATTAGTCACATGAGCTTGAATTCGAAAATCTTGGAACTCCATAACTGTCACAATTGCCTTACAGGATTGATATTGGATCAGCGTTTTCTCCTTTTGAAGAACACGTGAATTAGCCGGAATCTCAAAAATTACATGGTATGGAACTTGCGGTTCCTTGAAAAACTCACGCTCCCCAATTAACGCGCTAAAAAAGATGTTGTTATTGGAACTATTGAAAGAGTTCATCCCATATGCATGAAACTGCAAACTAATCCTTTTTGTGGTATTTACAATCGTCATTGATGGGTAAATACCGGTAGAACTGTTAAACAATTATTATAATAGTTGAAAAAACACTGAAAAATGTACTACAATAATCAATCAATGAAACAAATCAAAGCTCACTTAAAATATCTCCAGTATAGTTCCTTCTCAAGATTCTGATGGACTAAATCAGGGGATCCAGTGGCCTTTGCTACAATTTGTTTTACTCCATCATAAAACACCATTTGTAACTGCTCGTATACCTAATAATTGGAAGCACAAACGCATTCATTACCGAACTGTATCTTTCTTCGTGAAATTCGGAACCTCATATATACAAACTGTATAGCCTTTGCCATCATTTTCACTTTTTTTACTTACCGCAGTATCATCATCACCTCTTTTGTGGTAGCCCACCATCAAATACTCCTCTAAGATCGAAGTTCTTCGGTGAGAATCCACTAGACTGTACGGGTTATAATTCTGCGATTCCGTTGTCACAAACATCACTTTGTTTGCAATTTTCGTCGAGGATGAACATGGAAGTGATTAGCATTATTAGCATAACAATTATAATAAGATCACTAAAAGTCAGACATACTACAATTGATTCAAATGATTACAATATGTCTTTTACCGGGGTCCCCGAAATTAAAGATTGCCGATTTGGTGGTATTCGTTTGGTTGGTAGGACATTTGATAGATCCATATGCAAACTTCAGACCGACGAAATGCGGGATGATTAAGACAAAAAATGCCTTTATAATGGGGATTCTTAACTTGAGCATAATTAAAGAACAGCTAACAGCCAGACTCCTTTCACTTTAATAAAAATCTCAGATTATTTCTCTAGATAAAAATAACTACATTTGCAGGATTCAAACTGTTATTATACTAACTTTAAAGAAAAAACTTCGATTTGATTGCAATAAAATTTTTCTGGACTGGTAGATTTTCACTTTAATTTGTTGTTTTGAAATTTCATTTCCAAGTCAAACAAACGGACAGCAAGTAAGAAAAAAGAACGCTAATCACTCAAATCGTAATCAGTATCACTATCACCAACAGATCAGTTGTTACACTACACAACAAAAACCAAGATGAATAGGTGAAAGGAGTGAAAGAGGTGAAAGGTGAGAACAGCGACAAAAATGAAAGCGATGTGGACTTTTGAAGTTGCAACTTGTGTTGTTTTTCGTACTGCAAACCGCACAAAAATGTACTGTAAACTTTCATTATGATTCTTTGTCTACCAAATTCAAAAACCTGTGACTTGTGACCTGTACTACTACTACTGCTTTTGATGTTGATTGTGCTAAGGTGCTGCATGCTCAGCACTGTTTGCTCGTTGATAGTAGTTGATACGAAATAATGGATTTCTTTGTTTGGGAAAAGGAACACGTGCAAAAAATGCACTCAACCGGTGAAATACTAACTTGTTTTTTTTTTACAAGATGAGAAATAATTAGAAAGTTGTAATTTTCAGATAGGCAATATGCATAAATAAGTTTTCTGAATAATATTATTCCTTTATTGATAATTACAGTTTTCGAGAAAATTACATTTTAGATCTTAGAACAATAAAGATCATTTAATTTATTTTACTAAAATAATGTAAATGCATAATAAATGAGTAATAATATGTTATTACAATTCGATAATTTTGTTTCTTGCATTTCATTATTTTTTTTTTACGTAATTAATCTTATTTATTCTGATGTCATATAACGATTGAAATGCTTGGCACCCTACTTAAATGATATAATAAGTAACAAAAGAAAAAATAACTCGATATTATGAAATATAAAAATGAAACAGTAAAAAACTGGTTTTAAGCAACAGTTTAAATATACACACATTTCTTTAATCAGTCTGGTTGGGCAGGGGAGGTTCCCAGTCCCACCCAAGTACAGTTACTCCTCTGTTGCGCACCTATTTTACAAACAACTAACAATCCATATTTTTAAAATGTGTCAATTAGCATACCTATCACAATTACTAATAACAAATTTCATTAAAGAAAACGTTAACATTAACTATAATTACTACTACGATATACAAAGAAATATAATTATTTGATAGTGCAATATTTCTAACTACATTATTTGATGAACTTCCTTCAATCACTACCTACTACCTATATTTATAAATCCGTCCGCTCTCCGCTGATACTAGTAGTGAAGAGTCATTGAATACAAAAATACAATAAAACAGAAAGAAAAGTAACCAAGAAGAAAGAGACAGGAAACGAAAACAATATTGTTCAATAGTTACAAAAAATAGTATTTTCCTTCGACGCTTGATTACCTACTTTACTTCTTCACCTTTGCATCCTTGTCTGGAGATGAAGCTTCATCAGACTGAGGACTCTCATCGATTTCCATAGCTTCCTCATCATCGTCCTCCTCTTCCTGTACAGATTCCACAATTCCTCTTACTTCAGCCTGGTTGTCATCCTCTTCCTCCTCCTCGATTTTTTCCTCTTTTTCATCATCGTCTTGATCCAAACTATTGTCTCCGTCGCCATCATTATTTGAGTTTGCCGCAGCACTTGAATCTCCGGCTGCTTTGATCGTTGGTGGCTTAACGTCTTCCTCCTTCTTAACATCTCCATTATTAGCTTCATCATCCATCTGCTTAAGAATCTGTTGCCAATGCGTGGCGTACATGTGACCAGAGGTTTGACCAGCATTAGCAAAGGACTTGACACATAGAGGACATTTCAATTTGTTGGGTCCAGATCCATGACACTTCTTCAAGTGAATAGTGTAATCAGTTTTACTGCAATAAGAGTTGAAACAAAGAGCGCATCGGTGAATTCCATGTGTTCGTAGACAATCTGCGATCACACCAAGCCTCTTCGCAGTATTGCCGCATATTAAGCATTTCAAAGCGGAACGAATAGCGTCGATTGAGAGGAGGTCATCCATTTCAATTTTTTCAATGGGGGAACGGCCAACCCCAGGAGGAAGGGATTCCGGGTCAGCGATAATTGGTGCGGGTTTTGCTGGCTTAGCAGCAGCAGCAGCTGTAGTTGCAGCAGCGCCTCCTGAAGATGATGATCTTCGTTGACCACCTCCAG
>JAQIXX010003462.1:0-19575 GCA_034700605.1 Willowsia nigromaculata | reverse complement strand
CCGTTGTTGATGGGAAGCGAGTGGGGTCTGCGGGTGAGAATGATGACAAACCACAGTTGCCGATCCTGTTGGTAAAGATGGGTACAAAGGATTCACTGGAAGACCTTGGTGTCTTCGTTGGATATGAGCCAGAAGATATCCAGGCCCGATAAACTTCTTTGAGCAATAAGGGCACTACAAAGTACAAAGAACAGAATATTATTGAGGTACTTAAAAAATACAGCACCCAATTTGATAGTTTATAAAAAGCTTGTTTTAGTCTAGCCTAAGGGCTAACTTTTACTAGTATATTTTCTGATAATAAATGTTCTTAATTACGGATGAAACGTAAACGTTTTCTTAGAAAGAAGGAAGCTTTATTAGGCAGTCTCTTTTTATGAGGAACTTTTTTATTCTTTAGACTTATTAATGGTGAAAACAAGTTTCGATTTAGCATTTCCTAAGGCAGGCTCAATTGGATTAGATAAAACATCTAAGCAGAATGCCTACTTATTTTTGCATTCATTTCTACCAAAAGAAGTGGAAAAAGTAAAGACTTATTGTCCGATTCTCAAAGGATATATAAAATTGATGCGATGCAGGCTCAAGGAGGAGATACACAAAGATTAGCTTCAGTCGTGACGGTCGCGTTCGTTTCACCTACCTGATCGTATTCATCTGCGTTATTTTCACCCAGCATTTCATTCTGAGTGGTAGCCAGCATCTCTTTCCGTTTCTTTAATTCTTTTTTGGCACTCGTCAGAGTCTCCTTTAGATGAAGAATTTCCTCTGAAAGTTTTTCTTTCTCCTTTTCCGTCTCATTGTACTTTACTTGAAGATTAGTTAGCCTTTCCATAGATTTCTCTCGAGAGGCAAGAAGGAACTCTGAGATAAGTTGGCTAATACGAAAAACCTTGATGAAAGCCGGATCAATTCTAATTCTTCCATCATCAAATTCGGTATCTGCTTTGCAGAAAGTTATGGGCTTTATCAGTTCCAGTAGCTGACTAGTGTCACCTTCATGGATTAGGTTGTCGATATTGATGGAAGCTGAAAGATTAGAAGGACACTTTACTTTAGAAAAAAGTTTACAAAATTGTGTTTACTTTATTCCTCCAGTCGCGTAAATATTTTACCTATTCTATACTAAAAGTACTAACCTACACAAACTGACTAAAACGCAATTTAACTATAAACACATTTTACTTCTTTACTCCTAATATGAGGACGAATAATATTACCCAAGGCATGAGGCAGTCAATTTGTATAACGAGATGGAATATAAATATTACCACTTACCAATTTTTTTCCAGTCTAATTGTTCAGTTCTTCCCTGAAAAACTATTTTTTCCTGACTAGAGTATTTTTCTGTACTTTTATTTGGCGAACTCATGATTAAGTTAAACCTACACTTTCTTAAAGTAAATTCTACATTTAAAATAACAAACTCCCATGCATGCACACGATGCAGTTAAGATCGGACTTGTGCAAACATTTTTGTGGATCCGATATCCGATGTATTGTATATATTGCTGATATAACATAAATTATGTAGGATTAACTAAAGATTTGGACACGTGACCCTACGATTTCCAAAACATGGTTGCAGTACTTTTGGCATCCTTGAAACCTGTCACTTCCTGTCACCAAACAGTGACAATACATACATGGGTGCTTGGTTTGGTTCCTACATCTATGAAAATCGTGTTCTGAGTTCCGCAGTAGTATTTTTATAAGTTTCCTTTGAGAAGCAATGAGAAAGACTTTGCGTCACATTCTATATGAAGGGGTACTGATACCAAATGTTTTCTGTGGTGCATTTTGTTTGGATAATGGCTGTTGTCATGGAATCGCTTGCTGGTAAACCGGGTATTGGTACTGCTTTGTCCGAATTCGGTGTGTGAATGAAAACGTTTGCACGCATAGCATAAAAGATAAGTTTCCGTCTTAGGGAAAGTGGCATGATTGTATTGGGAATTGTGAATATTCGTAGCATTGAGATCACATTTCAACCAAAGATTGAAACGATAAGATAGAAATGCTCATAAAGCTCATGCATAATTAAATTTGCTGGAATGGAAAGTGAATTGTAAAAACGCATAAACTTCTTTTTACAAAATCCTTGAAAGATTGGAGTTGGAGTGAGTATACAAAGACCTTATTTTGAACTCATTCAAGTGCCTCATTTACTCATGATGATTATAAATTATGATGATAGGCATCAGCATTGTGTTTACCTAAATCGTACTCGATGTATATTTATTTTTCTATGAATAAACTATGAATGTAATTTGGCATTACATGACTTTTACTATGTATGTAGTTTGACCAGGCAAATAATTTTCCCCGAGACGAAGTGAACTTTAAAAATTATGATTTTAATGAGAATCATTTTTAAGTACATACATTTTCATCGACTTTACTTTGTTATTAGTAGGTAATAAAACTTAATTCAAATTTTTACTCTAGAATAGCTTATACAATTAAAAATTGTATTCTAAAAGGATTAAATGCTTTACCTAGAAGCTAGAAGAACATATTATGTTACTGATCTTTTTCACAACTTGGATTTTTTCTGTGAAGAACAGTGTTCAACAACGCATAACATGAATATAAAACGTGAAAAGAAGTTCAGTTTCATGTTTTCAGTACAATTGGCATTACTTACTAGGTTTTTGGCTTAATTTTACATTCGATGTTTCCTAAATGAACTATTACAGGCACATTATAGTGATCTGTTTCTGGATTGTGCTATCATATTTCTCATACACGGTAGTTTGCAAAATTACTCATCTATACAATGGAAGCACACTTACATTACATAATATATAACATGTTTGTGTAAAGTATCACTCAAGTCTTCACATTCTGTGCAGAGTTTGCTAAACTTTTACGTGAAATATATCTAGTAGACAGTTTATAATTGTGAAAGCAGTTTTTTAAAGTTTCAGGCACAGTGAAATTTCATTTTACTAGATTTTAATATACATATACATGTATTTCTAATTTCTTGTGTAGTAAGCATTTATTTTTTAAAATATATATTTTTTGGTAAGGTTTTTGATAGTCTGTCTTTTAACGGTTTGAAATCTTAAAAATAATTTTCTTTTGGAAGATCAAGTTCTTGATACTTGGTAATTACAAGCATGCACTATGCACTATATTTGTCTGGGATTCGTTTCTGTTGTGCAGAAGTTGGTATTATGTTCATGTTTTCAAACTTTTAATGCATAAACATTTTCTGATCCAAGAGTATTCCTCTGAAACAATTAAAGAAATAACTATGGTTGATAAATGAAGGCGCCTTGGGTAAGGTCGTATTGTGATTGTGACTATGAATATTCAATTAGATTTATCAACCTTTTCAGTTAATGTTGTAACTTATAACTGATAATGAGTAGCAGAAGCTAATCCAGCGCACCCTGCTGGACTATGGTTAATGTGCATTAAAAATGATTTCAAAATCATTGGTATCGAATCTTAAACAAGTCCAAAGTACTAGAGTAAAATTTTGTTTCATCGCTTACACCGATTAACTGAAGCTACCTTACTGTTACGATTAAAATGATAAAATGATTGATCTGACTATATAAAGGAGCAAAATTAAAATAAGCAAAACGCATAAAATTAGGTTTCGTAAATAACATTTCTAATATTATTTAAATAAAACATAAAAATCTTATAGAGTAAATGAATGACTTTTGATAATACATATTTTTGTGATTTGCTTTTTTGTTGGTACAAGATATAAATACATATTAAAGAAAAATTATGCAGTTACAGAATAATTAACAGAATATATTTATATAGGTATGTATAATAAAGCAGGTTGACTGTGTGAGCTTCTCTTTCATTTTGCAAAAATCTCATTATTTTGTATGTAAAATTACTGAACTGTACCATACTTATTTAAACTTTAATCGAAGCAATAATTATGATAATATGTACTTCTTTGCAACTCCTTTGCTGGAATTTTACCAATCCTTGCAAATTTCAAATTTCCACTCCCATTTCAAATGAGAACTTTTATCGTCATCGGTGAAGTGTGAGGATACAGAGTAATCTCCTCGATATAGCATTCCACTGGGCGCTTCTTCCTGCAAAATCGAAATCAATGATATAAAGACATTTGATAAGCTAATGACAGGTTTAATTGCTGTGATTACGTAGTCCACATGAACTTAAAGTACCTGAGGTGTGATGTAGCTTTGGATTTCAGTTTTCGGACCATACGAGCCAACCATATGCGTCATATTATCCACTATAAAGAATGAGAAAATGAATGGTGAATGACAGGCATCAGCATGATTATTAAAGCCACTTTAAAAGTTTCATCAAAGTGCATATTATATACCAGGTATTCCTTTCCGGTATGTCTTTTGAACATATTTTAGTCCATGAACAATTTCACGTTGTACTATAAAATCAATTCTAATTTTATAGTGAACTCCCTCCTTAATCTTAAATTTTTGCTCCTTCAATTTTGTCAAATCTCCAGTTAGGTCAAGCTCCTTGTCAGACATTCCATCCACTACTAAGGCTAATTTCTTCACAATTACTTTCCTGGGATCGTTCGGCTCTATTTCAAAAACAACATTTCAAATTTTAACTATTCAAATCGATTTAAAGTTGGCCCTTGCAAAATCTTTAAATTTGCCTTCAAGTACTGACCGACAATTACATTGGCACCAGAAGCCGCTCCACCAAGCAAGGCCTCTTTATAGCGTCTTAAGGACTCATCCTCCTTATCGGCCTCCAATATCTCATTAATTGTCTTTTGCGGTGGAGGCTTGTAATTTTCATCCAAATTTAAATGGTCTACATCCTCAGCAACATCAGTCACATTTGGTGCTTCTGTCTGAGACATTTTGTGCGATGCTCCTTTGTACAACGGATAAGTTATACCTTGTAACGATAGAGTAGCCCGGGATGAGACGTGAACACTGCAAATATACAGAATAAAAAAGATAGTTTGAAAAATATATTTTTTGAAAGCACTGTTGTACTGCTTTGAAAACAGGAAGCCGAAATTGACGTCTGTGTCTGTCTATAGAGCAGCAAAATGAATGCACATAAACACGTCATGTACATATAAATAGGATACACACAAGCTTTTATGCTTGAAGCTCCAAAATGCTGTATTGCCGATTATATAAATAGAAAAGGAAACAATATTTCAGCGTTACAATTTTTGGCTGACAACACCTTGAAATTTTTAAATAAAACTACTATCTACATTTCCATTTAATTTTGGCTTTAAAAGTTTTAGTATCGTTTACATATAAAAATTGCCGTTACCTTTATCACCAAAGATTGATGCAAACTTTCCTTTCACCAGAATCCAATCATCCGACAAACGAACAAATTTGGTTTTGACAATCAAAATTTTTTTCAGAGTACAAAAGTGTTGTTCTGTGCAGCGATTAATACATGATGCAGTATTGACTTAAATTAAATACAGGAGGAACTACGTAATATGGCTTTGGCAAAATTAGTATGAATACTGACTTTTATTGATAAAGTGATAAGTACACTTGTCTTTGTAATGAATATGATGATACATGCATTGGAAACTAGGCGTGGATATCTCCAATTTACGGCTTAACCAAAAAAAATCACTATCTTTCTCTCTTCTCCACGGTCCACTTGTTGTTTTCTGCTAATAGTTGTCGTATTAATGATGATGATAATGCGATACGATGTGGTAAATCTTAGTACTACTAATATGAATACTGTGTGAAATGATCAGTACGAAACCAATATATTAAGGCACAAAAACCCACCGACACCACCACTGCTACTGCTATACTCCCTCAAATCATAATATTATTTTGGTCGGTCTTGAACAATAATGTTCATAATAATATGGCTCAACCCAGGATAAAAGTCAAAATGTGGGAATGTGAGAAGAACATTAGTAAGTGGTACACAAGCAGACATTGAATGACACATATACAATCAAAAATGATATCTCATAATATATCTGCTCGCTTTGGTTTGTAAGTACAGCTAATGACCAAAAATATTTCGTGTTGAGTTTTTAGAGAGCAAATGTACCACAGCACAAAGCTAATATTTGGTTTCGTGGATTTATGGCAGTTGAGAGATCTCTTGAGGTTTTAATGATACATACAAAATAAGAGGAGAAATATATACATGCCTATACACAAAGCTTTTATGCATACCTAATTATATATGAGAAAGGGAAAAATAAGTGAGAAATGCAGTGGGATCCTGTGATTCTTTTTATGTGCATTTGAACACCAGCGTGGGGGCTTTGTGGATTCATTTCAGCTTTTTACTGGCGCTGTATTGACAATTTTTGTCAAGATTCTATTCTGCCATGAAAAAAAGATGGATAAGGCATACGAGCACACTTATAATAGGAGTAGATATCTCCTCATACTTTGATAGCTCATGAACCAGAGAGCTCTCGCTGCATTAAGTCCATTCAATAATGTAATGCAACACGAGGAAAGCAACAGGGAGTAAAATGGAATGACTGACTGACGTCCACAAACGATATTATTAGTCATCAGCTAACTCTTTCCCTTTTGTATTCATGTACATATTATTTCATATAACCCTTTTGGTTTGCATACCTAATATGAAACGACCAGAAAGATGCAGTTTGCTTGTAGAGTCATGCACAATGGGGGTTTTCATGCAGCATCGTTTAATATATTAGTAACAAGCAAAATTTTCGTATGAAAATATAGGCGTTTGGACTTTCCCGTATCGAGCATTACATACATGACAAACAAGACACCGTTTCTACATTCAAACTTTGTATTTGCAATTTAACTTAATAATACAAGATACAAGCGTTCTTTGTTTGTTTTGCTGCGGTTTAAACGAACATAATGATTATATTGTGTTTTTCCAAATTATCGCATAGTATTCATTATGCGTATATTCTGACTGAACTCTTTTGAAGATTGGCTTATCACTAGTTGTTTGTTGGTAAAAAGAAACTTTATGAAACATGATTTATTATTAAGCTAATACTAACATTTAATTATGTGATAGTCATGAGGAAAAAGAATGCGTTAAAGTTTTAGTTTTAATGCTGCTAGTCAAAGAAGAAAATATATGGCAGTTGTGGTCGAATTAGTTGAATTTAGTATAGAAACACTATACAATTTTAGCAAGATCAAAATGATCAAAATAAGCGTTAATATCAATAGAATATTTTATCCTGCTATTTCGAATATTAGAGAAAAATGATACGCCTCTGGAATGAAGTGTGAAATGAAGCTCCCCGTGTACTCCTATGCTGTATTTAATATACATACATACATGATGCGATGATGATCACTTTCCATATCGGCTGGAAACACTTATGATCCACTTTTAGGGACATGTACATTTTATGGTTAAAGTGTGTTTCACTTGTTCGATAAATCATTGCGAATGCTCTAAATACAATTACGTGAAAGCTTGCATTTCTTATAGTAAGCCTCTTTTTACTCATTTACAGCATGGTACTTCACTGTACGTTATAATGTCATTCATATACGACATGGCTTGCCTGCTAAGACAAAGGAGAAAGGTCCAGTTTATTCTACTGGATTACCTGTAACCTAATAATGACATCTTTCACACAATAAAAATGATGCAACGCGCTACGGCTAATTTAAATTCACATTTGTAACAAAGAAAAAGAAAACTCCATTTCGACTGGAATTTACCAACGATTTCTTCCATCAAAAATGATACCGAATTTATCAATCAACCAAATCTCAAAAATCCCATTTCCCGAAAACCCTGCTTTCTTTTACTCATTCGTTGTATGTTGCATAAGCGGATATTCTGACATTATTTCCAAGATTCCAAGCATGAAGTGCCTGCCTACTGCCTATGAAGATGAAGACTGATGACACCATCATCGATGGTGCTACACAAAGGCTGCATAATATTTTAGCTTTAAAAAGTAAGCTACACGTTTTCCACAGCCAGCATAGGTAGCAGCGACCTGCTGATCACAAAAAATCACACACACACACAGTCAGCATTTGTCTTGCTTAAGTTGTAACTTGGATTTCCAGTTTGTAGTTTGTGATAAGAAGGGTGTCTTATAAGTATTTACAACAACAAAATAAATACAGACTTAAAGTTAAAGTTATTCTATAATTGAACTTACCGTGAGACGTGCACTAATTAATTGTTGATTAAACTAACTCAGGTGTTACGTTGTCAGTAATCCAAAATATCAGACTGCTAAGTGCTCGAAAAAGTAGTACACACAGTGACAGTAATGGAGGTCATATGAATGAATGAAATCACCGTAGTTGGTTTGGCACGTTGACACCTCAAATTATGGAAAATGAAACAGTAACAGACAATGCCTCAGCAGAAGAGACTGTGACTGGATCAGTGAATACGGTTCCAGAAGTGGAGAAAAGTAGCAGTGTTGCGTGTAGCAGTGAGTCTTTACCTGCGCAACCTACTGGGTCATCTATAGATACTCCAAATAGTGCTAATAACGCTGGAGGAAGTGATTTGAAGGGTGGAAAAGATAAAGACAGAGACAAAAGTAAGTTTGTTCATTTTTTTCTTGAGTTATATTGTCTGAATCTATGCATTTATGAAAATCATCCAATAATTTGCTACAATCAAATAATTAAGTTTGTATTTTTTTAAATATGTTGCAGTCAACATACTTTTGAAACCAGTTGGAGACGCACCTATTCTTAAGAATAAATTGTGGTCAGTTCCATCGGAAAGGCTTGTATCTCAAATTACTGAATTTGTGAAGAAATATTTGAAACTTGAGAAACACCAAAATTTGGTAAGATGCGAGATTTAATTGAAAATATAGAATATTCATTTTCATTCATATGTATCTTTTCAGAATGCCTTGGCTGATGTTTGATGATAATCTATATTGATATCTGATTTTGCTTTTCAGTTTTTCTTCATCAACCAGTTATTTGCTCCAGCTCCGGATCAGTGTCTCCGTGATTTATACGAGTGTTTTGGGTCTGACGGAAAACTTGTCTTGCATTACAGCACTACTGTTGCATGGGGTTAATCCGTTTTGAAGAGACTTATTGTGAGTGAACATAAAATCTTACGGAACGGGTAAATTTGAAATTCTTTATATTCAATTAACATTTATTAAATATTTACATCTCCATTTTTGTGTGTCAAACATAATGTTAAATCGTGTGTATCGTGTGCGTGCAAAGCTTATGTAATGTTTTGAAATAATGGATATTTATTCATTGTTTGCTACACTTCATAGTAATAATGTGCTTTAAATTAGTTTTTGAAAAGGAAAAAAATGATTACTTATGTACATGATAGATGCATGATGCATATGCATACTAGACTGCCTGTTTTCGTTGAGAAGAGTGAAGGCAGCTTCACAGATCAGAATACGAAAGGCTTACAACAAGTAGGTATGTACGGATAGACTAGCTCAGTTTTTTTCATTTTTTTACCACACGTAATCTGTATTGTATTATTGTATCATCTAAAATACGTAGTCCACCCACAGTGCAATATGCAATGCTTACTGCTTACTGAAATGAAAATTCAGTCCCTCACATGAACATGCTATCAAGTAGTTCCCAAGTAAGCATCAGTACATACGTAAAAGATAAAAAAGACCCTGAGGACGATGACTTGCAAATTTCCAGGGCTTGTCGAGGAACCATGTTTAGATTTTGTAAAAAGAGCTGGTAGAAATTACCAGAAAATTTGTTTCTCTTTTAAAATATAAATCGATCGGAGAATTGTACTTATTTAACTAGCCTACCGTGCTTATTTTTACAAGATTTTCAATTACGTACGTGGCACGCGGATAGGTTAGCTCTAATTCTAGTATTTTTGTGTACAACTATTTGAATGTACAGCCTTTGGACGCGAAGAAATTAAAATAGTGAGTTCCACCATGTCATACTCTGCTGGAAATCCATCTGCATCTTCAAGTCATCAGCATTCAAGAAGAGAGGCTCATCGAGTGAGTTAAAAGTGAAATTCCTTTTTTAATTCAGTAGAATCAAGTGTCTTAAAAAATTAAACATACTTTTCGTTGTTTTTCGTGGTTAGGCAAGAATGAACTTTCCACAGATGCATTCCCCAGGAAGCTTGGGACCAAACGATCTCATGACGGATGATGAATTGGTATCAATTTCTGTTCGAGACCTGAACCGTACACTGAAAATGAAGGGCCTGACCAAAGATGAAATTATTCGAATGAAACAGCGCAGAAGAACTTTAAAGAATCGTGGTTATGCAGCTAGGTTAGTTTTTGCACTAACATTATTGCTTACTAGTTATAAGTATAATTGATTTAATAGCATGGATTTTTGTCAACTTATTTTTGTCTTTGTCTTTTAGCTGTCGTGTCAAACGGATTGAGCAACGAGACATCCTGGATACAGATAAAGTGTTGGAACAAACGGATATTGAGAATATGGTCCAGATGACACAAGACCTGAGGGATGAAGTGGAGGATCTCCAAGCAAAATATGATGCCTTAAGAGAATTCGCACTACAGAAAAAAATCGAAATCCCTTATGGACTATGAAGTGTTGCGCTATATTCTCCAACCTCCATTAAAATTTTAAACTCCGTACTAGTTTCTAATCGTTTGTGCAAACTCGGTGAGTTAAGTTAGGATTTATTGGGAGTATGAATTGTATGACTGTCGTTTTTAAAATAGTAATGTAAGCTACATACATTATGCAATTTCACTATTGAATATTACGAGGTATGTACTTGTTAGTATAGTATTTAGGTTACCTATTATATCAAAATAGTGATTTATTTCGTTCAAAAATTGAGCATACTACGTCGTGTAATATTATAAGCTTCAAATGTCTTTGTTGGATGTCATTGATTTAAGAATTTTCAGACTGTGATGTTTTCTCCATTTTCCGAATAAGTTCCCGTGAAATATTGTCCGCAAACCTGATCGGTTCAGGTATACGGAATCTACTGCATTTTAAAACTACTCTCCTCGCTGTATCTAGACTTATTTTATGTCCAATCGATAAGTAAATTGGATTTTTGGCGTCTTCAGCAGTCTTTAGCGCCTGCAAATTCAACATGCCAATATTTTACTTGTACATCCCCTTGAAGTAAAATAAATACATATAAACTTTCACTAATACATTGAATCACTGACCATTCCAAGCGTTTTATTTGAAGCATCTTTAATCAAGGTATAATCTCCTGAAGTGGCCATTCCTTGAACCATTTGTTTTGTAATGTCAACCCCTTCAACCAAGTGCAGGTTTTTAGCAACTCCTATCGTTGGTATTTCTGTATGAATCCCTATATGACATGCTAGTCCACATCTATGAGGATGCAATATTCCGTTACCGTCTACCAATAGCACATCAGGAATTTTGTCGGGATAATTGTGATCAATCCGTCGTATGAGATCAATGACTGGCGCGGATTCTCTAAAGGAAAGATACCCTGTTGTTGAAGAAAGCATGGTAATTATTATGCATTTCAATTTGTTCAACTAAGAATACTGTAATGGGTGAGCAACAATTGTCTACCAGGCAAATAAGGGACCGTAAGACGAACTTGTTGAGTTTCTTCATGAACTACTTTTAGATCTGGAAATTGGCAAATTACAACCGCTGCAAAAGCGTCACATTCTTCAGCACCATGATCATTGGTGGGTATGGATATATCAATTCCTGCCACCAGATTCAACCCACTGTAATAAGCAGGAATTCAATAACAATACAAGTTATAATGATGATTACAATGATTATAAGTTGGATTATTACAATTTTTAAAACCACCTCAAATCTGACGAAAGCTGCCAAGGTTCGGTATCAACGCTGATGATTTGTTGTCGCATTTGGTCTTGAATGACATCCCATTTCTTTAACAAGGTCGGACTTATTCGTCCAAAGATTGGTTCTTGAGAATCAGAGTATTTGGTAGCCATGATTTGTAAAAATAAACGTTTAGTTATTCGGTTCATTCGGCACTCATTATTCCGAACATGAAGTATGTTGTGTGAGGCTGTGCGCGTTTCCAGTCAAGTATGAAACTTTGTATATATGACAGTTCCAACGTTTCCACATTAAGAGTTTTCATGCAAAGTAGCATAACTTGGTTTGTCGTGGGGGTAAACTTTCCTGTTCTTCTCTTTTGGAAGTATTAACATATGTCACACAAAAATTTACAACATTTCACAAAAATCCGCACCGACATGGAGAAAGTTTTTTTTCCATAACACGTTGTTACACATTACGCATGAAATTGTATCTGCCACAACAAGTCATCATCCATTACATCACGGTTATCCAGCTCACGATTCACGATCAGTGTCCTATCATCATATGGAGCTCATACATTGTATGCATTTTTTTACCATTCGCTTCTGATGATGCTTTCCCTTCTTCTCTCATGGGGATACACGGAGTTAGATGATTCATTTCATGAGAGGAATGACAAGAGATCAAGCTTTAGCAATGGCAATCCATGTGGATAATTCCATATTCCACACACATGCATACAGTAGAAAGCCAACATGTAGTATAATGCATACTTACAAAAAATGATATTCGCTTACAAGCAAACTTCTGTACTGACTGGAGAAAAGTCTTCACTTTTATGCAAGGAAATGATAGCAAGCTTCCATTAACTATCAATTGAACGAGAGGCAGTGTTGGTTGTTCCAAAGTAATAACGAGGAAACCCGTACTACTAGGTCTAGGACTAACCACACATGTACAAGTGAACATTTCACCTCCCCGATTCCATACTTTCCAGTTCTTCACGACGATCCATATAGTGCAATACAGACTGTTTCCTAACTAACTATTACCACAATGGAGTGAAAAGAACAAGGAGACAGTTTCCCTTGAACGAACTCTTGTAAGGACTTTCTCTCTGTGTCTGTGTATGGGAAGG
This sequence comes from Willowsia nigromaculata, assembly GCA_034700605.1. NCBI lineage: Eukaryota > Metazoa > Arthropoda > Collembola > Entomobryomorpha > Entomobryidae > Willowsia > Willowsia nigromaculata. The sequence goes on along the minus strand of JAQIXX010003462.1, from coordinate 6,705 downwards.
ATGACTGCTGCTGCTACTCTCCTGGAAGTCTGGAACAAGGTGAAATCAACAGCAGAATATCATGCAGCAGCTGCCCCTGACACAGATATTTTTAAGTAGGTCAGAGTCAGAGCAGACTATCTATCTAATAAGTCCCAGGTGAGAAGATTTGCTCCTTCAGTATTACTGTGAAAGCCTAATTAAAAACCCAACTGATTGTGACTTATCGCCATGTTGCATTATTTTCCCAAACCAAAAATATCGAAAACTAGAATATTGTGCGGAGTGGACACGTTCTACGATTTTTTAACAAACTAAAATCCAAATTACATGTCTTTTCAAACTATATTATAACGCAACTTTTCTCAACTAATCTCACTTCTCACTAATTTGCTACTTGGTATTTGCAAAATTAAAGTAATTCAAGCATTATAAGTTTCCCATACACTCCTCAAATTTTTTTCATTCTTCTAACATCTAACCGATTTAGTAATTGAATTTGGGAATGACATAGCCGATACCTAAAGAACAAATATTAATTTAATTATAATTATTCGTGTCACTAATTAGACATTTTCCCTATTCACGTATCTCGCAATAATATCGTTGCTTTGATTGGCAAAGTAATATTAAAAAATTGTTGATTCGATCGTTTGGTTCAATTAATATTATTTTTTATCGCACAACAGACATAAAGATGACTGCCATTTCCCAATGTGTCAATGTGTAGACTGTGAGGCTGTATGATTACAAAAAGTATGCATCATTTAACTTAAATTTTGCAAGAAATCTATTTCATTTGACCATCGTATTATAACTACATAGCCTATAGAGAATTTGATTTATACGCAGGTGTCTCTACAAGTGTGACTTATTTTCAACGAGCAACAAGCAAAGCTCCTAGTCCAGAGTCGTAAAAGTCAGGTTTGGTGCTTCCACCAGTGCAAAAATGTCTGTGGACGTGTTTCATGGAACATGGAAGGTTTGTCATAGACTTTAATACTATTGCCTAACGCGACATGATAATTTATTGATTTAAGAACTAATAATTGTAATAATTATGGAATGTTTTAGATCATTGACTGTGAGAATATATCTACATCTCGTAATGCGGCACCAGCCCAGATAAAAGGGTACGTATTTAACTCTGATATTTTCCATCTTTCAAACTCTACTGTATTTGCTTACATGAAATAGGAAGTAGTACCTGGGTGTTCTATTAATTGGTTTTGTATTGATCTAGTGCAATATTCGTACTTCAAGAAAATGGGGAAATTCGATGGGAATTATCACCCGAGGTGGTCGAGGTGGATTTTCCACTGTTCCAATGTGACTGCTACGAAGTTGTGCATACCTTTGTTGGATTATGCATTCAAACTGGGGCTGTGTCTGGTCACATGTTCGAATTCTGGGTTGACCGACCTGTTCCTCGAGATACGATGCTGCTGACCTTTGAGGGATGGTGTATGATTCATTGTCAGCAAATTATGCCCATACAACCCCCACTGGATTTTCCTTTCTCATTCTTGCCAGCATTCACAGATGGATACTTTTCCGACATGAAGCTACCACACACAAACGAAAGTGTGGAATGGAGTGGAAAACAGGTTTGTTTCCTATTACCCCTTATTCATGATTTTTAAAAAGTTATATGCATACGCTTAATAAAATTATATTACTTTGATTATAGCTTCTTGTTCATTCCGTGATACTGGAGTTGAGCGGCTCAAGGCAGGAGGAACTAGAGGATTTGTCACCAGAAGTTCTTGAAACCGTCATATTCTACCTCTATTCTCAAAGTCTTCCATCAACTCTTTCACCGGAAACTGCACGGCGTTGCATTCAGAAGGCTCCAAAGGAAATGGACGAGTTCGTCAGAATGTGTCGAGACTACCTTCATCGCGTTACATTGAAGCAAAGTATGTGAAATATGTACATTGTAGAGCTTCATTCAATAGCCATTCGATATTCTGCAATGCTTATGATATTTTTTTCCAGAAATCGTTAAGCTGGTTGGAGAAGTTCATTCTTGTGCTGAAGCGATGACTTCATCATTCCGAGAAAACTCTGTGACAAACCCATCCCGCTTTTGTTACGTCATTAAACAGGCTCTAAGGCACGCCGCGGTTGCATGTATGAAACTTGTCGAGTTGTGTGTACTGTATGGAGAGGAGGCTCCAAAATTACTGCGAAACGAGCGTCTGGAGATTCTGCGCTATGCAAAAACTCGATTGCCTATATTCTTGACTCAATTTGTGGCGTTACTCAGAAGTATCAAGAATGACTTCTCAACGGTTAGGCCTTCGGATCGAAACGATATTGCTGCGCATGTGGCTCCTGAAATTGAGACCTTACTTGGTGCTTTATCTAATCTGATGCGGGAAGCTAGGGATGCCTGCAATGAAATTTGGTGCCGTTGGTCAGCAACCCATGGTGGATTACTAGGTGAACCCGTCAAGTCAAACAGCGGTACTAATCAAAGCAACACCTCACCTGGGACAAATGTTAACCGTGAACCGGAAAACTTGACAGAGACACTCTTTTCAATATTTCGAAAACGGGAAACTGTCAAACTTTATAATGTGCAAGGCCAAGTGGCTGCTATATTTTTGTACTTGGTGCAGAAAAAGTAAGCATACTAAGCGAAGATGTGGTACAGCGATAAACTATAGACATTATACCATTTTATACCTTATTTTTTAACAGGGAGAATTTTGAGGAGATGACGGAAGCTGTAAAAATACGATGTGTGTCAAGAAATCTTGAGCAACTACTAGAAGAACTGCCAGTATTCCTCCTACGTATTGAAGAGATTATGATTGCATTTGATGACCGATTTCAATGGAAGGATTTCAAATTTTGTTTACAGCTAGCGATTTCTCAAGTGGTAAAACAAGCATTAGTTTGTTAACGGAGACTATTAACATTTCTTTTTTGAACAAAGTTTTAATTTTTCTATTTGCTCATCCATCTGTAAATAGTGCCGAACAGTTCATCATTTGCGATCTGAGAAGGAAAGTCTGCAGAAATTTTTTTCATGTTTGACTGATTTGGTTCAACGCGATGAATTCCATCAAAGTTTAATGAATCTCCAGTTAATTGTATGCCCCACTTCTGACACCGCTGGCCAGTCAACTACAGATTCTGCATCATGTAGCAGTGCGTTAAGCTCATCAGACACCTCATCGTGCGCTTCATCTAATTCATCATTCTCGGAAGAATACTTCTCGTACACTCCTTCTTATTCACCTGGATCAGGGAATGTGAACCAGAAGAATAAGCATAACAATTTTTCATCCAGTAACTGCAGTTCAGGAGCATACGAAAATACAGACGTAAGAAGTCACTTTAACTGAATGTACATATTCAAAACCCACAGAGCGGCTATTTTATCTGAATTTGCCTGTTCTTCTAGTTGAATTTGGTTGAAAACCTTTGCACGCCTAAAAAGGCAAAGGACAACATACTTGCGAAGAATGCTGTGACGCTCTTCAATTCTAAAGTGCATTCAGATATGGTGTTTGAAATAGAATACGGTATTAAACATGATTTTTATGCATAACTTAAAATCTTCACCAGGGAGGATGAAGTTTGAAGTGTTTTATGCGAAAGAGAATCTACAACTTTTAAGTGTCTTTGTTGCAGAGGGAGAAAAGCTGGAGTTTCCGGCTCATCGGGTGATTGTGGCTTCTAGATGTGATTGGTTTCGTAGGGCTCTTCTCTCCGGAATGAAGGAGTCTATTCAAAAGTAGGTTGAAATTGAATATAAATTTCGAATGTGCATCAACATTTTTGCATAATGTGAACTAATGCATTGTCATATTTTCTTGAAATTTTAGGCGCATAGTGATACATGACTGTTCCTCTCAGGTATTTCAACTGTTCATGCGATTCATTTACACGGGGCAAATAGGATCTGATGTGAGCTTAGAAATTTTAACAGACTTGATAGCTTTAGCAGACAGGTATGACATCACGAACTCCAAAATTATGCTGGAAATTATGTGGGCATGAAATGAAATGTAATGTTTTAAATGTTAGGTACGAGGTGGATACTTTGAAACTGTACTGTGAACAAGAGCTTGCGATACGGCATTTAGATGAGAACTCGGTGATATTTCTTCTCAGTATGGCTGATCAGTTCAATGCACGAAGTTTGAGGGTACATGTTTTCATTTGAATACTAGCCTTCATTGGTATGCTGTAAAAATTGTAATATTCATTTTTCACTTGCTTATTAAAAGGCTGCAGCAATGGAGTACATAGCTGCGAATCCCGAAATCATGGCCAAGGAACTTTTTGAAGAACTCAGCCCGGAATTGCAAATGGAAGTTTATGACATCACGATGTGGAGTCGGCCCAGGTACAATAATTCCTAATGAATTTCGATATATCTAGTCAGTCATCAGTAGTAGTCAAGATCTGATGTTATCGTGTTCTCATGCAAATCTCGTTATCATTTCAACAGTCGGAGAGTGTTTTCTAATCTTGAGGAGTTGAGCTGTCCTAGTTACATGCTGGTATCCGACTCGCCCCCATCTTCAACGACTTCATCTGCATCAACATCTCCAAGCTTTGCTCGTCGACATCCACCTCAAAGTCACCACAGTCGGTCCCAACATCATCACGGGTCAAGACATCATCGCTACTATAACACGTCACATTCTAGTCGTCAGCAGCAGCCACACTCCCGTGCAATTCCATTAGTCACGCAAGCACAGTCTGAAGAAGAAGAAGCCACTTTTCCTGAATATGAGTCAAATGCAGATTCTTCAGCCGCATCAGTTCCAGAGAGGGCTATGAACCAAACTGGTGCCACATCAGCTTCATCACTGGCATCCCGAAATGACGCCGGTGCAAATCAACGAAATGAGAGTCAATGCAAGGAAGAAAATAGTCAAGATGGAAATTATTTGAATAAAGATAACACGAAAGATAATGCAGATTAATTTAAGTTATTTCTTAGGTACATAATATATGTGTGCTAGACCATTTTAGTCATTTATGTAGGTCGGAGGAGAGGTGACGGTGACATGCTAGTAATTACTTGGTGTTTCAGATTAACATACACTATTTCAAGGAGAGAAGGTCGTTTAAATTGAATGTCTGAAGCTTACAACTGAAAGAAATAAGCGTTACTTTAACATTCACATCGTATTTTCTCTGTGTCTTACTAAACTATCATGATGATAAATCTCTATTGTACTATATATGCTTATAACTCTCTATAATATGCTTGTTTAATATGCAGCTAAAAAGTTACTATCAACTTAACACTTGAAGGAATGAAATCTGAATATGTAAATCGTAGATCTCATAGTTTTACAAATAATAAAAAGATGAATGTGCATTTAATGCGTTAAGTTTAATTTAAGTACTTGTTTGTTATGTAGGTATAAAAATATTGTTCCTTCGCTCTTTACACTTTGTAACGAATCTCTTTGTCAATTTTACTCTCATTCCTCGTTTGTTCGTCAGTCCGAAAGGACATATGTAACAAGTGGAAGAATAGGATCATTCTTGAGTCTCGTTTTCTTTTAAAGTTTTCATATTCTCTTAAAATTTCACATAGCTTTTCAAGATTTTTGTTTTTATTGCTGAGAACTTTTACGCATATGGGTAAGTAGAAATAATTATCGTTATCAGTGAAAAACTTGTTAACACGGAGTCAATTAAGTCGTGTGTAATTAAGAGAAAGCACTAATTTTCACGAAAATAAATCCATCTTTGTTTCAGAGCCTACCAAAATGACGCTCCTAAGGCTTTCATTGTTTTATTTGCTACTTCACATCATTGGCTCCACTCCAATTGAGGAGATCAATGAAAACTTCAAGGTAAAGAGAATTATGCGAGATATTACTGGTCAGTACCATCCAGAGTTACACGGGGACCAGGCTCATCGTCATTCTCACGATCATTCTCATGACCATAATTCCGGAAGCGTGAATCTGGTGTCCATTCATTCTTCAACTGGTGATTTGGGTGTAGGCGTAGATCAGAAAATTAGCATAGGTGGAGGTGGATACTATGTTCCACCACCACCGCCGACTCAACCGCCTGGAACTCCAAATGGCTATGCTAACTGTGGATGCGTTGTAAAGGGGCAATGTGCACCTCAGGTCGTTTCTAGGATGCCTTCGTTGTTGCAGGAGTTGAAGAATGATGTTGTTTGTGGAAATGCATACTCTTTGTGCTGCTACGATGACCCTTGGCCAGGTCCAATTGTAAGTAAAACTTTAGTCATTTTTGTCAATTATTTTCGTAGCACAATGGGGTGATTAAAGTAACTAATTATGACTTTTTTTCTCATTTTAAGGATACATACAAGCCTTTGGCACCGTGTGTACCAACTGAGTACTGCGTCAGGCCTTATGGTAGCGACCCATACGATGTGCAAAATTACGGTGTTATAGGACCATGTCTTGGATTGGGGTCTGTACGGTGCCTTGATAACAAACCACCACCACCTACTGTATAACAATAAAATTATGTTTGCTTACAGTGCTAAAACTTTTCATGTTTTGTGCCCTTTTCTTATGATACAATTATTATTATTACAGGGCCCGACAACTATTGTGATTCCAATTTACGAACCACCACCCCCACCTACTCCTGCTCCTCCAACACCATCACCACCCATTTATGTTCCACCTCCACCACCAACGGAACCTCCTACAACTCAACCTCCAGTAATTTATGAGCCTCCAACAACTGAACCTCCAACAG
>JAQIXX010003461.1:0-19582 GCA_034700605.1 Willowsia nigromaculata | reverse complement strand
AAGTACCAATGTGGTGCCGCTCTCGTCCTCTCCCCCCATGGAAATCAAGTGGTCATCACTGCGGCCCAATGCATCACCCAGAAGTCTCCAAAAAAAGATCTCCTCGAAACCAACAAACTTTCTGTTGTCGCTGGTCGGGTTAGACTCAATGGATTTCATGCTTTGGAACAAACCCGCAAAATCACTCAAGTGCACCGCCACCCACTTTGGCATCGCACCAGTTCCGTTGACTACAGTGACCTCGCTGTACTCCATATCAGTGAACCTTTCGAAGTGAATCGACTCGTGCAACCGATCCCGTTAACGGAAAGGGAGAAGTCACCGACCGGACTTGTGTTCATTTCCGGTTGGGGTCGCACTAGTCCAAATGATAATGCTCTTTCTGAGAATTTGAAGGTCTCCGCACTGGAGATTGTGGATTGGAAGTTGTGCCACAAGACATACGGTTGGGAAATCACTGCTGAGATACAAGAGGACATGTTTTGCGCGGGAACATACGAAAGTCCAACTTATCAAGGGGCTTGTCTTGGAGACACAGGAGGGCCTGCAACTAATGTCTTTAATTACACATTGTATCTTGTCGGAATTTTTGATTGGGGGCTGCCTAGTAAGTGGTCTCGGGGATGGGGAAAATGAAAATGTTAAAACTTTTTGTAAGAGAAATATGAAATATTTAATTTTTTCAAATTTGCATCTTGTAGAATGTGGAAACAGATACCAGCCCTCGGTTTTTATGGATCTTTCTCATTATCTGTATTGGATCAAATTACGCTCAGATCCTAGTATGAAGTGATCAGTCTCAGATTCGAAAGACAGCAGTTCTTCAGCAGTGTCACAGATGCATTAGGAATTCCATTGACGGAGAAAATCACTTGTGAATTTTAATGAATTATTGGTGTTAGGACAAAAATTTATTTGGTTAATCAATAAATACCGATGACCTTGAATGGCTCCATTGAATTTCTAAGTCGCCTTCAAGAAGTGTGAAGGCAGCTCAATTTTAACCTATTAACAAATTTTTTAGAAGCGTTTCATTTCTAAAGCATTCTCAAATCTGAATTTATTCATCATACAATAGCATTACTAGTGTTCGTTTAAATAATAAATATTTCATATTCACGTAAAACTTCTATGCCTTTTATTAAGTTCAAAACTCTCATTGCATATAGAGAAGGGCCAACCTTTACAAGGAGCCTTTACAAGGAGCCTTTACCATGCATTATTTGTCGTAAAGATCCCCATTTAGTCGCTTTAAAAAATTTACAGTAAAAATTTAGGTTTTGTAAAAATTTTAAAAAATATGACTTTAAAAAACTATATTTGTCTATTCTACACTTATTTGAATAATGAAAGATATTCTCGTAGAATCTATTCAAAACTGACAAATATAACTTTTTAATCATGATTTTCAAAAGCTAATCATAAAATTTTGTTGCATGCATACATTAACTTAACCTTATATCAAATTTTTATTACATTGATGTTATTTAGGAATGAAAGTACTTAAATACTATACTACTATTTCAACTGGTACTAATCACTGGTACTGGTATTTATCAATGCGGAAAAAGAGTATATCTGCCTGTTATTACTAAAGCCCCTGCCAGCTTTAGTTATCAACCTCAAGTTTGGCACACACCCAAGTAGTAAGTTTGAAAACACGAATTTGTGTTATGGCCGACAGAATCTCATCTTCTAACGACTTTCCACTGTTCAAGAAAAGACAATAGAATGTGAGAGATTTCAAAATTCAATCTTGAAATTAATATAAATAATTTTTCTTTGTGGTGATATGTAAAAACTGCTAACGTAAGACCAACATAATATGTACAGTACATATTTACAAACATTACGCTCTCTCATTAGTAATTTTAAAACATGTATGCATGTTAAATTGCATTTCGAATCTCATGGTTTTGGAAATTTCTTAGTTTTTTTATATTTGCATTAGTATTTAATTGAATGCAATTTTTCGAATATATGACTGATTAAGATTCTAAGTTTATGACTGATAGGAATAGTGCTCTGTGAGGCTTAAAATAGATGCTAAAATGTGCATGGTAGGGCGGTACATGTCTCTCTGCGATTTTTATTAATCGACAAATGCCATTATGGTTTATATTAGTTACCCGACTAGTCAATACACGTATTATAATCCAAAATATAATAAAAATTCTCAAAGTCATTCATTCATTCTTTTTGTCAAGAAGTGTAAACCGTATCTCAGTGAATGATATACACTATGCACACACACATGACCAATCACATTTGTTTTTGCGAATAGCACACGATAAATTTAAGATTCTAGATATTTGCATATTAGTGAAAACTCTGATGTTTGATAAAGAAGAGTATATTTGGATACGTATACAATAAACTGAATATCTATTTTTGCTAATATTAACGCATTTTATGCACCTGTGGATAGGACCGAAGCTCAGCTTTATTTAAAAAATAATTGCTCGCCCTACTGGTCTTGACAGTACTTGTAATCGTTAATGCCCTGCCCCTCATCATTAAAGCTTAATGTCTGGTTGTACTATCACCAGTTTTGCGTCAATGCAATAAAACCGTTGCACCATTTATTAATTTGCAGTTAAATTGACAATTAATCAAGTCGTTGTAACTTACATAATGGCAACATTACCAGCTGCGATTTGCGTAAGCATATCCTCTCCTAAATTCTAATGAACGGGGGGACAGTATAAAAGCTTGGTGCACCACTAGAATTTTTATCATTCACTACTCAACCTTCTTTGTTAGCAAACAATCAGCAAAGCGAATCAACGCACCCTCAACACTTCATCCACCATGAAGATCTTCTCCATTGCCGCTTTCGTCGCAGCCATCATCGCTGTTGCCGTAAGATTTTACAATATTTTGAAAACCATATAATTCTTGTTTAATTTTCTTTTACAAATTTTGTCTAATTCAAAATTGTTTTTTTCTTCTGCCAACAGGCTGCTTCATCATCAAGCTCAAGCTCCAGCCAGTCGGCTCCAGCCAAGTCCGCTTCATCAGCTTCCCAGAGCTCCAGCTCATCCTAAACCACCAAAGAATATGACGATCACAAAGAAACGACCTGCTGCTTATCCATCCAATCCAGTGGACAATCATGTTTGCTGAACTGAAAATCCTTCTCTGTGACTCGTAAAATTCTTTTGATGTGAAGCGAATAAAAGGAATATAACAAAATAATTGATTTCTTCGTTGCATGAAATATTTAATTTCTAAATCATCTACAATACCCACATACTTTATAATCAATTATGCTAGAATTCATTTATATCATCATTTGCATACTCAAGGTAATATGCACTGCATATTCCGAACATTAAATTTCGCATGCCTCGACGAAATAGTAACGCTCCACTTGCATAATTAGCCCATTTTTCATAAGATTGACTATATATTGCTAACCAGACTTCTATAGACGCCTAATCTGCATCGTAATTTTAGTATTCCTAAGATTTAAATAGAAATAAAATTTTTATGTCTTTATTGTATCTGTAACTTCACCTTGGAACTCATCACAAAAGTATTTTTTAAACCTACTGCCACTTCGTTAAAAATCATCACTACTTTTATGAGTTTATTTTGCAATTGTCAAGTAAGCTGTTTAATAATCTTGTAATTCAAACATACGCAATAAATATCCAACAGTAAAGCAAATTTTTAATGAAATTGCGTACATTAGACCAAATATTTGAAATGAATTTTTTTCAAAACCATGTGCATTTTAGTTGTTTGCACTATTTACACATTCATGTGTGCAGCTTAATCTCTGGTAAACCAATATTTTCAATTAAAATACGCTAACGAATTTCGAATTTCGCGATTAAAATCCACAGGAGCTGCATGAAATCCCAATATATTATGATAATGAACTTGTTATTCTTTTAACACCAATTCTAAAGGCGCGTACAAATCCTTCGCCCTAATATGATTAATCGTAAAATTTAAACGTAAATAAAAATTTTGTATTAGGATTGGATGAAATTTCACCTTTAAACTTCAAAACCATTATAAAATATTTTAAAACCTGCCGCTACAACTTTTAAAAACATTCTGAAAATGAAACACCAAACAGATTTTGATTTTGTAATATCTCATTCAAAAGCTCATTATTTTCCAATGTTTTTTTTGTTTTCAACGCTTTTAAAACAGTTATTTTAAAAAAATTTCTCATTAAACACGAAATGTCGTCGTCAATCAAAATCAATATAATCATAAATCCTAATTGACAATTATCGTAGATCATAATCATCATTTATTTATGAAAGCTGCATCTTTATCTCGTTTACCGCAGTTTGTTAATTTTACGAGTTTATATTACCGATTGTCCAATAAACAATTGATAATCTGATTACTCAAGTATACGCGACACATAGCCAGCAGTGATTTGCGTCAGCATTTCCTGCTGGCTATGTACAGCTAATTTTTCAACCCCACCAAGAGTATAAAAGCTTGGTAGCCAGAGTTTCAGAAATTACTGACACCAACTTCTTCTATTCGCTAACAACAAAGCACATCAAACCCCAAAAACCTTCAGCCAAACATGAAGATCTTCTCCATTGCCGCTTTCGTCGCAGCCATCATCGCTGTTGCCGTAAGATTTTTGCAATATTTTAAAAACTCAATTTGTACTCTAAATGTTTAAAATTTTGCCTAATTTGAATTTCTTTTCTTCTCCCAACAGGCTGCCTCATCATCGAGCTCAGGCTCCAGCCAGTCGGCTCCAGCCAAGTCCGCTTCATCGGCTTCCCAGAGCTCCAGTACCAGCTCTTCCTAAACAACCTGAGAATCCCATGACGACCACAAAGACGACCGACTGCTCATCCATTTGGCAATGTGGGGAATCATGTTTGCTGAACTGAAAATCCTTCTATGTGACTCGTACTGAAATTCATTCGATGTGAAGCGAATAAAAGAGATTTAATGAAATAATTTTTTTCTTCGTTGAACAAAACATTTAACTTCTAAATCATCCAACGCATTACTAGATATTTTTGCATACAGCTCATTGCGCATTAAATGAGATTTAACTGAAAGGTTAGCCAATGAGTTTCAAAAGCCAAAAACATAAATTCGTATGAAATTTTCTGAATAAGCATTTCATAATTAATCTAATGATGTTGTAACGAAAGGAGAAAAGACTTGCCGAAAATTGTATTCATCCATTTTTAACAAATAGTCGTGTGTTTTGTTCTTTGGTTCATGTTTTAAGGACAGAATGAGACTTAAAACGAAGTTTTAATGAAATGCCATTGCATCATTCGACACTTCAAACATTTGAAAGCGAAAACATTTCAAAGCTATTGCGGTTTGCAGGTAGTTTTTTTGCCATTTACACACTTACATTTGCAGGTCATCATTCACCGACATGTAACAACCAATATATAAATTTGACAAAGCGCATCAAAATACAGGGTGACCCACAGAGATATGGATGAATTTTTTTTTTAGATTTTGTATGATACATATGTAAATATTATTGAAAAATGTTGCTCACATAATCAAGTTTTTTTCTGCCAAGTTTGGAAGTTATGGACCAATTGGTTAGGGAGTTATTGGAGGAAACATGATTTGAAAGCAAATTTTGCATGGAGCATGTTGGGACAAAAGCCTGGCAACCTGTGTCAAAGTTCATGTTCATGATGCATGACCTCACTTGAAATGGAAGGGTCGACTTCATTCATGATTTTTAAAACGCAAAAGAACAACTGAAAATCATCAGGTGAGATGACTGAAGTCGAGCCTTCCTCCACGCGAGGTCATGGGTCATGAAACATGAACTTTGACGCAGGTTGCCAAGCTTTTGTCCCAACATGTCCCCATGCAAAATTTGCAAGTTGGTCATATATGATACTGAAATGTCAAAATTGAAGGCTTTTCACTTAAATTAATACCAATTATTTTGATTTTGGAATTTTATTTACAGGCCGTTGTTTCCAAATTATGAATCAAATCATCCAAACTTTTATTACGCGTTTGTTTTTGTATATTTCTGCTCTTGCATTTTGCACAGATAACAAAATTGTAGAATTACAATACATAATGCTTTATAATATTTTTTATATCATAAATGAATATGTAGTGAAATAGGAATGACAAATGTTTTCAGACGACATTCTCGCTTTCATTGTGTTTGAGTCTTACAGAACCACGATGTTTGTAATTTAATCCATTTAAAAAATATTTTGTAACTATCTTGATTCAATAGGGAAAATTTTCAAATCTTAAGAATAAATATGGTTTTGGAATCTAACAATTGTCAAAGAATTCGGTTTTTTAAAAGCTTTAGTACAAATTGTATCAAGAGTGCCATTAGAAGTTTGTCTTAAAAGTAAAAATTAAAGAAATCATTTTCAAAATTCCCTCTCATAATGGAATTTTGAAAAATTGCAAACGAAAACTTTTAGAAAAGGGCGTCTTAAAGGACAAGTTCAAAATAGTTTAAAGTACGATTATATTCCAGATAATCCTTAAACACAGCAAAGTAATATCTTTCTAATAATGATAATAAATTTGGGGTTTTTAAGTTTAAATATATACTTGATAGAGATAAAAATTATAAACGTTTCAAGTAACAGTTCCGTTAAAAAAGCTCAACAATTGTATTCCAAACTATAGTTTTGAAGAAAATGCTTTCTTTTTTAAGAAAATATTTTAGTTCCATGCCCCAGTTAATGTATTGTAGCGAATGGCCTTTTCCGAAATTCATGCATTATAATATTTAGTACAAATATTTGATGGTGATATGGTTGATCAATGTCGCCTTTGACTCCCTCTTGGGTTTGACGAGATCGTCGTGAAGAAGGTGGTGAGGGGAACCTGAGAGACATCATAAGAGGTACGGATGAAGGGCCTGGGTCCGGGTGACCACCTGTGTGAAATAGTCTCCCTTAGTTACAGTCAACCTGCACCCTTCGGAAAAAGGGGCCGACTCTGACTGCACCTTCAATGGAATCCACACAAGGATCAGCCATCTTCGTTGCTTCCAGTACGCACCCTGGTTTAGGGCCGATTTTTGAAGCACACCAAGATGGCTGGTCCCGTGGGCGGACCCAGGTTGCCTATGCTTGGCCATAGGCTTCGCACAAGTTCTATGCTTAGTCATAGACATCGCATGTGGTCTATGCTTGACCATAGACATCGCAGGGGAGGATGCTCGACGTTTCGGTGAGATCGCCTTCATCCGGAGCAGTGTACTTTTAGATGTTGATATGCCAACCTTGACCCAAGAACCCTCGTCAAGCCCAAGAGAGACACAAAGGCGACATTGACCAACCATACCACCCATCTTCACGTCGCCTCCGCAACCACTCCAAACATACAAATATTCGATGCTAACATAACTAGTTTGGAATGCATATGAAAACGTAGTCGTTATTTGGAACTATATTTGTTAGCAAAAATTTAGTTCAGAGTTTCATAATATTTAGTAAGAATTTTCAGAAAATTTCGTTATAAAATATTGTATTAAAGAGTGGGTGGACACCATACAATCTGTCCCTTGTTTTGCTGGAATTCCCATGTTTCAGCAAACAATTATTTTTTAGAAATCGAAATTAAACAATTGAAATATTCAAATTTCTTTTAATATAGCAGGTTTATTTTCATTTAAATCAAAATATAACATAAAAATATACTGTTTTTATAATGTTCTTCTTATTCCAGCCTATAATTTATAGCCTAACCTAGCATTTCATTTTAACATTACCACTACCCAAATTTAAAGAGAAATTAAATTTGATATTCGTATTTCATGCATAAATGTGACCTTCAAAGCCACCATATGTGTTTTAAGAGCCTGCTGTGACTACTCCTCTTTAAGTCGTAATTACCATTACCAGTTTATATTGCCATTTGTCTAATAAACAATTAATTATCTCATCATTAAGCCACGCAATTCACTTACAGCAGCAACTTGCGTCACCATTTCCTGCAGAAAATTTAACGACGCCAAGAGTATAAAAGCTGGGTATTCTGCGTTACTTGAAATCACTGACAACTCCTCCTTTGTTCGCTAACAATCAGCAAAGCTCCTGCAAACCCAAAAAACCTTCAGCCAACATGAAGATCTTCTCCATTGCCGCTTTCGTCGCAGCCATCATTGCTGTTGCCGTAAGATTTTACAATATTTTGAAAACGAAATGATTCTTGCTTAAATTTTTACAAATTTTGTCTAATTCGAAATTGTTTTTTTTTCTCTCAACAGGCTGCCTCATCATCAAGCTCAGGCTCCAGCCAGTCGGCTCCAGCCAAGTCCGCTTCATCAGCTTCCCAGAGCTCCAGCTCATCCTAAGCAACCAAAGAATATGACGATCACAAAGAAACGACCTGCTGCTGTCCATCTGGCAATGTGGGGAATCATGTTTGCTGAACTGAAAATCTTTCTCTGTGACTCGTAAAATTCTTTCGATGTGAAGCGAATAAAAGAGATTTAATGGAATTTTCCTTTTTTATGCACAAATTATTTGAATTTCTAAATCATGCAACACGTTGCTAAATATTTAAAAGTTGTTCACACAACGCATATCTTTCATCTAAAAGCTGATTTCATAAAGCAAATTTTAAATTGTCTTAAATTTAACTAAATGCCCTAAATTATTAAAGTATGCATATTCGACACAAAATTACAACAATTTAGCAAAACATCTTTCAAAACCATTTAGGCTCATACCACTTATATATTCAAATTCGGCTTGAGTTAAGTGAATATAAATTCATCAGAGTACAAAAACGGCAGTAGGAATCCGGTTGCCAATTTCAAATACATTTACACATGTAGTCATAAAAATTATAAACTTTAAACTCTATAATCAATTAACATTGAAACATTAAAAAACACAAAATTTTAAAATCCTTACACTTAAGGCTTCATGCTAAATGCCACGAGTTTGAATTTCTCTATAAATTTGCAAAAGTTTACAATCTTTTATAACTAAATTCTGTTTACTACGACTTCACTGCCGCATATAAAACGTTTTTACGCATGAAGACATTTCCAAATTTTAATAAACGCACAAACGCATTATCAATTTTATATCAAATATGGCCTTCAAACCAGTCACCACTACTTTTCAAAACTCGTTAATGGTTTTACGCGTTCATATTGTAAATTCTACTATAAAATCGAGCAATAAAATCAAAATTTTGTAACTATTGAAGCATTTGTTTTATGCAAATTTTATTGATAAATTTCTCATTCACAATTTTCAGTATTTTAATTTCGGTCATAATTAATTTAATCACAGCATCGTAAATTTAGATAAAAGCCGTCATGCGTCGTAAAACATGAGATCATATCCTCAATTAATAGGTTTTACGCAAACGATCGTCTGTTCATCCCTAGCCGTCTCGTTTATAACTAGACCATAAAAATATGCAATCAAGTAACTACGCCAGACTGAAACTGTTAAACCAATTGCGTTTCTATCGACGACGTATTCGTCGCATTTTGTAAAAAAAACCGTAGATATAAAGCTCAGTGCAAGCACCCATTTACTATCAATCAGCATTCTCCCTCTTTGTTAGCCACTCAGCAAAGTTAAGTCGTACAGACTCCAAAAACCACCAAAAAATCACCATGAAATTCTTCTCAGTTGCCGCTTTCATCGCCGCCATCATTGCTGTTGCCGCAGCTGTAAGTTTTTAAAATAATTTATTATTAAGCTTTGATGAATAATTGTTGCTGGTTTTCTCAGTTAATTAATCTTTGATTTTTTAATTGTTTCTGTCAACAGTCATCATCCTCATCACACAGCAGCAACTCTGCACCTGCCAAGAGCGCATCTTCCTCTTCCTCATCACACAGCACCTCCTAAATGAACTGACCTGTAAACCGGACAAGACCAAAGTGGCCCGTTGCTCTGAAAACAATTTGATTGATCG
Organism: Willowsia nigromaculata; assembly: GCA_034700605.1. Taxonomy (NCBI): domain Eukaryota; kingdom Metazoa; phylum Arthropoda; class Collembola; order Entomobryomorpha; family Entomobryidae; genus Willowsia; species Willowsia nigromaculata. Next base: position 9,685 of record JAQIXX010003461.1, on the reverse strand, counting down.
AACTCTTTTTTTCCTGAAATTTTGTTTTATTTAAAAGTCTATGTCTGTCAACTTAGAATGTTGAGGGTGCAATAAAAATGAAAGATTTGTAAAGGCGGAATAACTAAAAACTTTTAACTCGTTTTAATCATGTTTTATTAACTGCTTAACTCATATTCTTTAGAAGGTACATATATTATGAGAGTTTTGAAATCGTTGTCCTTCCTTTTACAAATTGGCATTAAGTAAACAAAATTTTGAAATTATTTGACTGTTATGTAGTTACTCTGTTTGCATGGGTATGAATAGAATCGTGAGTAATACAGTTTAATACATTGTTAGGCAAACATTTCATGACATTGTATGAACTTATCAATAGGAGTCACTTTAAACAAATGTTTTAAACAAATCAAAGCTCGCAGATGTAAAGATTACTTTTAAGGCTTACCAGGCTTTAACAGGTCTTTATGCATTTAAAATTGCGAATGATGATTGCTTATGCAAGTAATGCGACGGAGAAAATATACCCTTTTAATATATTAGTCCCAAAATTAAAATTATATTTGCATTTACAGCTATTCTCCCTGAAATTATATCAACAAGTAGTAATATTTTGAAATCTTCTAAAATTCAATTGAACATCCTTATTTTGTAAATCAAACATTCATCATAACAAATGTATTTATTGCCAAATAACCTCAGTGTTAAAAAACTTTTGCACCAAATTTGTTTTAAATATCCAAAGTATACGACAGTTCCATAGCTTTTTTATGTCCTCCCACCATTGAATTTTCACTGGATTTTAAAATATGCGTTGTTTCAATGACAATTATGTATCAAAATTTTCGAATTGTTACAATAAGTTTTCAAATAATATTACAATGGAAGTTGGGCGAAGTGATAAGAATGCATTTTGAATATGGCAGCAAATATTGTCCGAAAAACGCCGTCTTTCATCACAATAGCTTTTAGTTTAGGCACGAAAATACTGCTCGTGGCACTATGGCATGGTGTCTCATAAAAACGAATATGACGCATGTTTTGTATGACGAAGTTTCACCATGCTTTTGGCATAAAATTTATTAGCACATGGAAATATCTATGGGACAGAGACACCCACAGATTTCATGCTAGGTCACACGCGCGACATGCAACACAAGCAATCAATTTGCGCAAAATCACGGATATATTCTCAGTTTTAAGCGATCAATCTCAATTGAAGAAACATGAGGTTTTTCTCAATCACAGTTATCCTTGTCGCTGTTGTCACTGCTGCTTCAGCTGTAAAACAAACTCATAAATAATTAAATATTCAATTACCTATTCTGAAGTAAAGTAAAACTAATTTAAATTGCATTTGTTTTTTTTAGTTTTCAGTTGCAGAATTCGTGAGAAGTGTGCGGCTCACATTTTTTGGTGGCGGGGGAACAGGATCTGCATTGAAGTCTACTTAACACGACCCGGATAACTTTAGTTAACCGCTAACAATGGAACCTTTTACAATATGTAAATATCTACATATTGTTTTTAAAAAGATAATTGTTTTCCACATTTTCGTATCTATCTAATATGTTAAAAATGATTAAACTGTTTGCAAAATTGATTATCTGAGTTTCTAAATAAAAATTTCAAACGTAAATATTATCAGATAAATATTGAAGATTTTACTAGCTATTTAAATTTTTATGCATCACATTAAATTACTTCCGGAACTTTCCATAATCCAGTTTACTTCATTTTCATTTGAATCTTACATCAAAACCTAATTCTCGGTTCATTATAACGAGAATTCTAAAGCTACTATGGATTTGCATCTGCGTGCTGAATTAAATACCAGACAAGTAGGAGCAGTAAATTTTTATAGAGAATGCTGACAAAAGTAGGTATGGGTAAAGTACTTTAATTAGCATTATTTTATGTAAGTTACTTTAATTACGCTCACATGACATCAGCCAATGGTGAAAAATGAGCAAATATAATTTACAATAGCTCAAAAAGATGCATAAAACAAGAATAAAACAAGTAAATACACAGATAATTTTACTTTTATGTATAATTCTGTTTATGATTAGTAGCATTTAAGGGTTAACGCATCATCTGTTCTTGTAAATAGTTATTTACCGTAAAATCTGAAATAGACACCTCTTCGGAATTACGCGCCCCACTTTAATAGACGCCCCGGCGTCTACGGACGAAAACGTTGGCGGAGTAAATAGACGCCTCCCTTTATTACGCACCTCCCCTCCCAATAGACGCCCCCACAAAGAAATTTCTGAGAAGTGTCGCATGTACTGCAGTATGAACATAAAACACAGTATTTGATCTCTTTTGCCTTAGATGTGTATTTTCAACACAGAAAGTATGAAATATTACATAGAATTCGTAGTTTTTATCTAAAATTTATACATTACAAAGAAGGTTTTTAGAAAATGTTCAATAACAAAAAGTTGACGGAGTAAATAGACGCCCCCTCAATTACGCGCCCCCTTTGATAAACGCCCCGGCGTCTGTGTACGAAAAAATCGATTTTGCACGTAGACGCCGGGGCGTCTATTTTAGATTTTACGGTATTCATATAGAATACCAGGTCTAGTCAACCAAAATTTTTAAAAGCAGATAACTTTTTGATGCAAAATTACAATATTTTGAGCTTGAGAACAATTAAACCAATAATGATACATATGCTTTGGTTCAAAACATCGTTAATACACAAATGCACACATCAAATATAATAAACTATTGACGATATATTATGAAATTGCGTCGCAACCTGGATTTTAGATGCAAATCGAGACATATAAAAGGTTTGACAGTCGAGCTAAACTTCATGGTTGACATATAACACTCTCTTGACTGTTCATTGTTCTCTGAGTAGAGAATTGCAGTTTTTCTGCATCACCAGCACAATCATCAAAATTACAAAATGAAGATCTTCAGTGTTGCAGTCGTTATCGCCATGTTGGTCGCAGTAGCATCAGCAGTAAGATTTTTAAATTTGAATTTGGAATAATAATAATACTTTAAAAAATAATCACAAAATTTCCTGATTGAAACTTTTGTCTATTAGTCGGTTGGATCCGGCTTTAAATATTCTTCTGCGATGGCGGCCCCAGCAAAGAGCGGATCGAAAAAGTAAGGGACTTCCCATTATGGCGTCACTGCCAAGTGCACTAGTACATTTCATTAAAACAAATGTAATGACACCTTTTAATGTTTAACAAATTCAAATAAAATATTACAATATTTTCAAAATTTATTTAGTAAAATATTCAATTTACATTTGAAATGGAATAATGCATGCGAAAATAAATTAGCACAAGATTTAGATTTACTCAAAATACAAGTAGCATTTTTCATACATAAAATATTCCTCTTATGACACATTAATTTGCAGAAAACTAAAGTTAGCATGAGGTCTTAAGTGAATCATTAATGGAACTGGAGTTTTATAATGGGGTAGACTTCTGATTGGGTAAGTAGCTCCAGAAACGGTGCTCCTTTCCAAACTTGTTGGCGTCTTCCAAAGTCTCTGGAAGATGCTGCTTCAAAGTTTCTGGAAGCAATGCGGAACTGAGGACGCCGAGGATGGAACAGACGCCGAGGATTGCATACGGCAACGAGACATGGATGCTACCCTGCGCAAAATAAATTTTTTAAAAATTATTTACGGTTATCATCACAGATAAGGACACTAGAGACGATCTTGATCTTACGCTGTAGACAATATATGGACCAAATATAGCAATTGTGCTTGCCACCGTACTAGCCAACCCACTTCCGGTTGAGCGCAGCCTCGTCGGAAAGATTTCGGTGCTTTGAAGATAAGCGACCAGGGTGCAAACTGTGACCCCAAATCTGTAAAGTTGTGACTTTAGCAATCAATCATCATCAAATTTGAGAAATTTTAAATTTGCATACTGACTTGATGACCAGAGTCCCCAAAGTGACAATCACAATTTGCTCAGGATACATCACTGCAATAGCGCAAACTGAAGAGGAAATGGCACACAGCAGAAAGGCAACCGCTTGGGTCCACCTCCTCCCCGTTTTCTCCACCAACTTTCCAGCCAATAAGCCACCCGGAAGTTCGATAACCGAGAGAAGAAAATAATTGAGGAATCTGTTCCCAGCCATGCGGGTGGTGTTCAGGGTGAGTCCATAGTAGAGCACGGCGCTCATTGTCCTTTCATTTTAAAACTTCAGTTAACAAATTACAGTTAAAGTTTAAAGTGCAAAATCATAATTAAGTATTTACCATGCGAATATCAGCATCATCGTATTTTTGGCAATCCTAAATTTACAAAATAGCGCCCAAACGCCGACCTCCTCCCCCTCCGAATCCTTCTTAATTTTCCTCACAAGCTCCTCAACCATTTGGCGAACCCTCTCAGGTTTCACTCGGCTCCCATTCACATGAGCTATCTTCAAAAGAATCCCAATCGCTTTTTCACCCTTTCCCACAGTGACCAACCATCTAGCGCTTTCATCAATAAAAGGGTAATAAAAAAACAGGCAAAATCCCGGAATCGCAGTGACCACTCCAAAAAGGAACCAAGATCGACAGATCCAAGCGACCAACGGGATCACCGAATTCCCCAGCACCCAACCTCCCCAAGTGGCCACATAGACCCAGGATCTGTAAGCTAACCAACAATTAAAATTATTGGGGCAATACGAGACACATTAATTTCCAAGAATTATGATCTTACTTGCTCCGCTGACTTCAGCCCCAAGAAGTACCGGCATGCTGAAAACCGCCGGATACGCGAGACCCCCAATAAACTGGAGCAGCATGTAAACTCTGTGATTATTCGCCCAAAATAGACTTCCGGTCCGAAATACGAGATTTGTGAAGCAGGCCAAGAAAAATGTCCGTTTCCTTCCGTACCTACAAGACAATCAAGCTGAACTGAAAAGTAGCGAAAAATATTTTACAAATTGTTTCCAACTCACTTATCCGCCATAATCCCAAAGAATACAGTTCCAATCGCACTTCCGATTTTCGCCCAAGTGAAGCAATCTGTCGCGTAGTGGTCCTTCTCACAGACCCAATCAAATTCGGAGGGGATCGTATTTTCATAATCTATTTTCTCATATTCCCATCCAAATTGGCACTCAATTTCCTTCCCAGTCGATTGCTCAATCATTTTGCAACGGCTGTAGCGCTTCAACCCGTCAGGTCCTAATTCCCTTTGGAAACCAAAAAAAAAGTTGCAAAAAAATGACCCCAAATTCGCAATCCCACCAAATTTTGAAACCTTTTCGGTTACCATGGCAATGTCAAGTTTTTCCATTCCGCCAACCCAACAGCGTGGAGACTTTGTCCTGGAACATGGCAAAAATGGTCGGGGATATCCCACATAAAAATTATGTTGAGGACAAGGAGTGGAGTGACCGTTACAACGGGACAGAGCACAGCATACAACAGACGCTTTTGGAACTTTCCATTGGAACCAATCAGTTCCAGAATTTCGTCAAAGTCCTCACAAGGCTTAGAAGGATTTTCATCGATGTCTCGCTTTGCCCCTGGACACTTCAAGACTCCAGGAAGATGTGATCCCTTCTCTTCCGAATTTCTTTCATCTTCCATTATATTTTCTATTCCAGGATTGACCACCTCCATTTTCCACCTGGTTTTCCGTGGGCGTACCTGGAATGCTGGGTATGGAATGCCTTAAAGCATGTTACATAACTTATGAGCTTGTAGCCAATCTTAATGAATAATTCATTACTAGACAAATGACTCATCTTTAGAACCGATTATGAGGCACGCGTTTTATTATCATTAAACTATCCATTCTCATCTTACATGAATTACAGGGGGCTCCAATCAATTGTTAAATTGCGTAATTATCAACTTCCCATTTTACTATGTCTCAGCATGCCCCAATCAAAGAAGCAGCATGCGGAATTCTACATTAAAATCAATAAGAATGGATAATAATTTTTTGTACAATTAGAAGGAAAAAAGGAAAAAATTCAATATCTAATCATTAAAGCATTCAATAACTTAAAATTTTACATGTGGAGCATTTTATTTGGTAGATTACATGGTATGCAGTTTTGTTTGAATGGATTGTCTTGAAAAATCCATGCAAAAAAAATGTTAAGCTCTCATGATGATGGGTAAGCCACTCTAAACTGTGAAAAATAATATGCAGTTATGTAGCCACAATTTACCCACGAAAATGAATGAGACTGCAGAGCAGCACGAGAAGAGTAATCAATTTTTTTATGGAGCTGGAATAATAAAGAATTGCACAGTTGCCACCTGTTCGCTATTCCTGGCTATAATCTTCTCTTTACATGCAAAAATTATTTGCGAAGCGTACATACATACACAAGCTCTAAGTCTAATTAACAGTATTTCTTTTAATCACAAAAAATAGCATCAAAATTCATATCAGGTAACAAATGGTCATAGTCTAAAAATTACAAATATTTAATGATAACTTAAGCTAAATAACATCTAATTACATTTAGGAGTAAAAAATAATGGAAGGCTCCCCTCCATCCCCTCCCCCAAGCCACCTCAAGAAACAAAACAGTCGTATTTTGCATTAAAGCATTTTATAATTTTTAATTCAAATAAACAAACGCGCTTCTAATTGATATAATTTGATATTATTAAAATAATTGGATCTTTCGAACAAATAATTTTTATCTCTCAATTAAAATTACTGCATTCTATCATCTCTCTGCATCTAACTGCCATGATTTGTACGAGTCCTTGATCAGGCACTCTCCTGTGAATAGTGTACTTCCGGAAGGTTCCTCAACTTTTCTGCAGCCTGCTCCGCAGTCAAGTCCCTTTGGGATTGGGCGAGCATTTCGTACCCGACCATGAATTTCTTGACCGTTGCTGACCTCAGCAGTGGGGGGTAGTAGATGGCGTGGAAAACCCAGTGGGCGCAGTCCTTCGCTAAGTAATCCCCAGTTGGAGCGCCTATCCAAAAACATCTATAATTAATTTATCTATTTATATCCCAGCCATAACTGCTTGTCAGAAAAAATTGTACCATGAAATCCCATCGAGTAAGGGAACGAGACTTGGAAAAGGTTATCATATTTCGTGGTTATCTTCTTAATGATATCCGCCAGAGTCTTCTTATCGCTCTCATTCAAATCTGTAAATCTTTGAATATGACGCTTTGGCAAGACCATTGTTTCATATGGCCAAACTGCCCAGTAGGGAACGACCACGATCCATCCATCATTTTCCAAAACGGTCCTCTCCTTCCGGTCCAGTTCCCTCTGCATATAGTCCATGAGCAAGGGGCGCCCATACCTTTCGAAGTAGTCCCGCTGGTTGACATCTTTAATTCGAGGTTCATTCGGGAAATAGGTTGAAGCCCATATTTGACAGTGGGGGTGGGGGTTCGAGCAACCCATGATGGCGCCTTTGTTCTCGAACACTTGCACCCAGTTGTATTTTTGGCCAAGGGCGGTCGCTTCAATGATCCAACTGTTCGAGAGCAAAAAAGAGCATAGTATTGTATTTTGTATTGGTTATCAGTGGATGATAAGCTGTTATGTTTTTGTACCGGTCAATAACAGCTCCAATTTCCTCCAAAGTCATAACTGGCAGGGTGACGTTTGACTTGGGATGGAAGCACATGACCTTGCAGGTGCCTAAAGCTGGGGCAGACTGGAACAATGGATCCTCAGAGCCCGGGGGATTGGGCACGTTTTCCAAGAGCGCTGGGAAGTCATTGGTGAAAACGAATGTGGACTTGTAGTCTTCATTTTTCTGTATAATCATAAGTTAATTGCAGTGTTAAATTAGGTGATAAGATAAGTTTCATTAAATAGTACTCGTGTTCGAGAGCAGCTTACCACTCCATTTGGTCGGGTCACCCCAGGGCACAGGGGATTGCTGGGGTCAAACTCTGGAACCGCTTCAGACTGAGATTTCTCCACTTGACCGGACCAAGGTCGTTTGCACCTGTGGGGCGAAACGAGAACCCATTCGCCCTTCAGAGGATTGAACCGGATGTGCTGATGCTCTGCAATAAAATAGTTAAATGATCACTAATTAATTGCTCTACAATTAACTTTTAACTAATTGACTTGATTTTTCTTGTGAGGTTTTTACCGGTTGGATCAAAAGTCTGCATTGGAGTACCCATTCTTCACGAAAATCTGAAGAAAAAAATTGTTTAAAATTCTGTCAATTAAGCTTTAATTGGAAATTATCCGGAGAGTATGGAGATCCACAGATGTGTAGAGAGCGTAATATTTTTTGGCAAGATGAGTCCACTTTTTTTCAGCACAAGAAAAAGATATAATTTGGCAGTTGGCGTGTCGAGAAAATAGCACGTGTAAAGTTAACATGAGCAAGAAGAAGAAAAAATGTAGAAGCATTGGAGAGAATAGGGGAGCCACATGATTGGAACATCTATATGATAAGTTGAGCTTAACCCTTTCTCTCTATATTCCAACTTTAATATGACGTAATCATTCCACCTTCTATATAGTCCAGTCCCTAAGTTTTGTATCGCGATATCATATTATGAAGCTTCTCATAATCAACTTTACATAAAAAAAGATATTCCAGTTTTGCAGCTAAATATTTGAACAACAAAGATAAGCTTGCTTAGCTTATCAACATAATACTGTCACTTCTATTTTTATTGCCACATGATATAGAATAACCTGGACTATTAACTATCAAACTATTTTTTGTTTTGCTAAAACTGGATAGCAAATCTTGAATATCAAGTCATCAAGGTCATCAACAAGGCAATCATGAATATTACAATTTTTAGTACTGGGCTTTACTAAATAATAAAGCTATAAAGCTCATCGTCAGCTCTCTTGTTACGCAAAATATTTGCTCCAGTCGAGAAAGCCATTAGCAAAAAAACATGAATAGTTTGCGAAATATAACCCATCTAATAAAATTATCAAATTGCCCCATTCCCATGAAAAATTAAACCTCTCCTTCATTTATGACCTATTCCACTGTATTTTTTTACGTCCTAATTCCTGCTATGCAGATTGATAAATAGCATATTTAACTGATTTAAAACCCGCAAAAAATCACTAATTAACTGCACAATTAAAACTCATCATGATCTCGTGAGAGCTTTGTCTCGACTTGTGCTTGCATAAGCGTCCCATTCTCATCATTGGAGGCACCATTCATGCTTCACGTAATCACAAGTGATAGCTGGCTCTCACATAGAGGTGACCTCAATGACGGGAGGTGTACCATAAAAATTAGAAAAATAAGTGCCTATTTTAATGGATGGCCCCATCCGCAATACCCAACCTGTATTTACAAAAAATGCACAGACAAGCACACAGACAGCCTGCACTTCATCAAAACAAACAATCCAAAAAGCACAAAAAATACTCATCTTCACTTCACCTTTAATATTTCTAAATTGTTGTATTAATTATTAGGAAAATTAACTAAGCTTCAAAATTATTTGTGGTTATCTTGCAACTTACCAGTGGTCAAATAAGAAGACCTGAATTTTTGACAGTGAAGTCGGCAGTTTTAGAAATTTGAAATACCGGCTCTTCTTGATTGAGAATTGCTTTTTGATTTTAATTAACGGAGTGTGATAGGTTATCAGTGACTTTAAGAATGGCTGAGGTGGAGACGAAGGGGAAGAAGAGGTTATCGACCACCACACTGGAGGAGGATGAGCCTGCGAATAAGAAGAGACCTGGCGCGACTGGAGCCGAGGAGGAGGTG
>JAQIXX010003460.1:0-19587 GCA_034700605.1 Willowsia nigromaculata | reverse complement strand
AGTTCTGGTATTCGCACTGGCAACCTTTAAATTTTCCTCCGTCAGTAAATTTAACCTCTTCCAGCAAAGTGAAAAGTTTTCAGAGTCATCTGAGTACTTGATTGACATACAGATTGTGCTGCAAGAACGTCTCAAGCTTCGATAAGCGTTATAACGAACCACGTTTTCATACGATGAAGACAATTGTCCAGCCTTTTTCATGTTCTGCAACAAGGTAACTAGCAACTCTGAGACTGCATGAAAGTCGATGTCAGGGTAAAGGACACTTAAAACTAAATCGGGGCAACGCTTGCAGTCCACTTTCTCCTCTCGCTCTGATAGACTCAGAATGCACCATTGCTCCAAAAGATGTTCTGCCGTCAGACACCGTGTAGGAGCTCCGCTTTTAGCCACCCACTTTACAATCTGACATTATAAATAAACAAATGTACAATAATTATAATTAACCTTTCAAACGGATGTGTATTCTATAGGAGGTTTAAGCGTTAGTTCATATTATACCTTCTTTTTACAGCTACGTATCGCTTTCTTATCCCAAATACCAGAGATTCTTTAGAGTATTTTTGGATCAACATTACTATTTGCATTGTCTTCCATAAACTTTAGTTGTTTCAACTAGAAATATTGCTGGACGACACCCTCCAGTAGCTTAACCAAATATCGCTGCAAGTACCCGCTCCTACTAGTTTTCACAGCAGCAGCAATCAGCCCCCAAAAATTCAATCTGTGGATTTATTTCAACTTCAATTATTCTGCTCTAGTTTTTGGACTTCAAAATTATTATTTACCTCTCAGTATTCCTGTTAAAAATCTTCCGGCTATGAAACGGATGACCCCTTAGCTCCAGACTGGACAAGTAATTAAAGGTTTTATACATTAAAAATCAGCAAACAAGAGGATCTGAATTACAATGCGTTAAAAATTGATTTCGTTTACACACTAATTAACACATTTTTTGTGCTGGCATCAACAAACGCTCTCTTTTATAATCCCGAGACCAACATACCTGCTCCAACATTTCCCGAATAAGTTCTTGCGATGCATTCGGACTTAATGAAACTCCAAGGGCTGCAGCCACATGTCCAACTTCGCTTGCAGGTTCCTCCATATAGTGTCGTCGTAAGTTATCTGCCTTGTCCCACTTAAGCAAATTGGTCATGAGCCGAGAGAAGGCACTAAGCAGAGCTCCTGCAGCTTGGTCACCATATAATTTTTTGAATTCTGAGATGTCGTCACCTTTGATCGGACCACCTGCCTTTGTCTCATGTGCTGGTACGCGTCTCCATTCCTGAGAAAAAAAAGCAATCATTTAACATGAATTTACAAATATGCATTGAAATTGCTTTTATTTTAAATTTGATTTTAGCACCTGCTTACCAGCTGGACAGAGATTTCGAATAACTGTAGAAATTACTTGCTCCCCATACCAACTGAACGTAATCCTTGTAAGAGAAAAATCTGCATGATCGAAGGTCTCTGCAGGGATGAGCTTGACCCTGTGGCTGGTTTTCCTTAACTGGATCCAATCGTACAACTTTTCTAGTTTCATTTTCGACAGACCTTTTCAGCACCATCCTTTTTAGCACATGAACATTCCAGTGAGTTACAGGTGCGGGGAAAGATAGCACTTTGGCGAATACATCCGGGATTCCAATTTCTTAAGTATTTATATTATGATCTGGTGTAAGAACCGTTTGCGCACTCTATCATTGCATACGATGGCCCATGATATCAGTGAGAGCTTTCTGGCATTCAGGGGACTACGTGTCGTAGCGCAATGTTTTCCGGTGCTCCTCCATTTCGTTATTTGCCATTTGCGCCTAAAAATAGAAAAATCATTAGCCGTATAATATGCAAGACTCGTACTACTGTCACTGTAAATAACACAGATCAGAACAAACTCACGGCTTTTTTTTGGATGGTGGAACCCCAACTACTTCAATGAAAAGAGATCTGTGGGAAAAGCGGCAGTGGTAGTGTTCAAAATTACGAATATTTATAGCATAAAGTCAGAGTCCTTTGTCCAGACTTGTCCTAAGTGATTCCTAATTTTAACAAGTACATAATTAACAGAAATTCTAGTTTAAGACTGTATTTGAGGTTTGTTTTATTAGATTTCTCACATGGCTTCCGTAAGTGTTAGGTACTTCTGAGGACCACTGTTTCCTATTCCCCTTCTTCCTTCGAACCTGTACACAGAAAATGATACATTCACATTTTATTCTAGCCAATTGTTCTTCTGCAGACGCATATCTTTGCAGTTTCATCTGCGTAAGTGTCAGGAATTTATAATAACCTACAACGGTTTCATTGAGACACTCCAGACGGAAATGGGTAGCTCAGTTCTTCCAAAGCGTCCCGGACAAAACACCAATGTCTGCTTTTGTAGAATCGTCCACCTTAAAAAACTTAAACACCCCCTGGCAAAGGATGTCACAAGGCATTGAAAGCGAGCGGTGTTATCACTTTTACCAAAATACTTTATGCAACGACATTTTATCACTAATCCTTACGGATTTAATTCCGGGTATTAAACAATATAAAGCATCTTTAAATTTTATCACCAAACATTTTGAAGGCATGTCACTGATTTTATTTCAAAGTAAACACTGCATACACGTGAAGATTCTTTTCAGCTGCGTACTCCGAACAACATTGCACGTGCAACGTGTATAAACAGATGTTTATCCTTCACTTCTCCAAACACACTAGTTTGCTTGCCGCTTATACACACTAGCCCAAAAAGTCTTTGTTCACAGACTCGTCCACAGCTTGTGAAGCAATGCAAGGGGTTTCGTTTTTGCATCATCCTTTAGTTGCATTATTTCAGCTTTTTTTTTTATTAGCATTGCCACTACTCAGTGCTTACCACAGTTCACTACACTTTGAGAAAACAAACAAACGGATGCCTTTTTCTATACCAATAGTATTATCATGCATTGTTGTTTTCAGAAACTTCACTGCATAATCTTCGGCCACTTCCACTTTCCTTCTGGTCTGCAAATGAATGACTTGGCTAGTGTAGATAAGTTTGAGTTCCAATAAGTTACTACAACTGTCTATATACCCATCTTCATGACGCAAGGAAATGCAAATTGGTTCATTATTTGGCAATTAGTTGTTACCAATGCGAAGAAGTGAGAACTCCTTCAACCCACCGTTTGTTCATTAAAACGCAACAAGTAATACTGCATATATACACAACAACAATGTACCTATCCCTTGTCAGGCCATCTTTGATTAGGTATACGGTTATGCATCTTTTAGTTTAGTCGTTTTGTGTTTATACTTTGGAGCCGTAATAATTTGGACCAACACAATTATCACCAAACGAGAGACAAAAATCGACTATCAGCTAGATATCATGAATACCAAGAAGATCAAGTTGAGTTGCAAAAATTCAATATTGCAAGCATACTGTGACTGTTACGCAAATCCAACTCATATGTTGTAAATGAAAAAAGGAAGAAAACCAGTTGTAAGTGAAGTAATGGTTCAAAGATGTAGGCAATCCTAAAATAAGATCTGCTCTCGGCTTCTTTATTCTGTCTCAATCCATCCCAATATCACATTCATTTACGATGAATCGCTTTTCGCTGTACATTAATACTATTTTCATCATCAAAATGAGAAGAGCGCATGCATAATAATGTTGCGTAGTGTATAATATAATAGTCATGTCGTATTGCTATTTTGTTTATCTCTGCGTGTACCTGAAAAATGTAAATGATGATGATGATATGTGCTACGCTGGTGTGATGCTTTTGAGCTCTGAATTGTGACTGTGTGATGTTGACGGTTGCCGGGAGCCTAAATAGACTTCTCAATATGTTAGAGAGTTCACAATAATATTGCAAGTACAAATTCTTAATAAACTTTCTCTGTTGTTCACACAGCAAAACGAATTTCTCTTCACCATTCTGCAAGCAACATGCAAAGGAGGGATTGTCAGTCAGACAGTTTTATTAACTACCGAATCACATCCTGAGATCATTTAACTAATATTGATTGCATATTTATTTGTATTGTTCATTGCCGTTCTATAGCCTTACATTTGATAAGTAAAGATGAGATTAGTCCACCAAAACCATTGGAACCTTCTTCTGTCAATAAATCACACGCCATTTGACAAAGAGAAACTTACAATAGGAACACTTCACTTTTTTGGTACGGGTTCGGAAAATATTCGTAGGGTAATCCCCTCAGCTTCTCAAATACCAATATCAATTCGATAGAACGACTATAATGAACAATGGGTTGTGGCTATTTATGCTTTAGTAGAATTATTGACAAAATCGTGACAAAGTCGTGTTTCTTTTGAAATTTAAAATTATTCTCTGTTGGTGCTTCAATATTTTAAATGGTACTATTTGATTTTCAACTCATTGTTAGCAAAAGTAAACGTAGTACAAGAATATCACAGAACTTTGGTAAATCGTGTCTCATTTTTCCCCAGACTCCCAGCTACAAAAATCATCATACAATAGATATTCATACTATGACACTGCAGTGCAATACGACCATCTTATGTATCCATGATTTAACTCAGACAAGAGCTACACGAAAAAATCCACAACAGAGTTAATCGATTAAATAAATAAAGTTGTAAGTGGGAAAAGGCAAGGGAAAAATTCTTGGTCGTCAATCGTCTTAATACTTATTTTGACAGAGCTACATCGCTTGCTAGCAATCGACACGACATCAGTATTTCCGTTGTTGCACGCTGGTGCTTGGGGTCGAAGTCAAACCTCCATGTAGGTATCACGTAAGAAAAAATTATTGCACTTACAGAAACTCTTTGTCTACAAATCCAAACCAGATGCATTGTTTCAGTACAAATATTTATTTAATCATGGCTAGACAGAGAATCATAATAATATTAACGTAAGCAATTAACACTGCCAAGTACATATCTTAACTGCTAAAGTAGCCACATTATTACTATTTTGCGGTAGCATGATTTTAATTTCAGATTCTAAACGTGTGATCGTCTTCATTTTTCAAGTGGCCCCATCAGTGACTGTCATTATTTGCAAACTTCTGGCACAGTATTAAAGTATAAGGCTATGCACGCTATATCCTACGACGATGCGTAATTGACTGCATTAAAAATAATGTTTCGACGTAATGATACAAGTTCATAATAACACATAGTTCTTCTTCGGGGCTCAGAGTTTTGTTAGGGGTTACTAGAATTACTATTTAACGAAACACTAATCGTGATTATTCGCATCATCATTCTGTACTTGTAACAATAATTGCGAATTTTAGTACCAGAAAGCCGAAGCATATGGGCCATTTTTCCATAAGTCTGTGTCACTGTTATAAATGAAAAAAACCGCCCATGCGCGATTTATACAGTAATAATGATAATAAAGTGGAATGTGAAATAGGTCGTAATTCTTAAAAACTTACAAATGTTAACATTCTATTAACAAATCAGTAAGCAAAACATGAATCCGTGACATTCGGCTAATTAAAATTACAGTTGGATAATCATATTAAAATTACAGAAGAAAATTGTACCACATATACAGAACAAAGTAACATTGTGGTTGATCAGTTCATTTTCATTCACAAAAAACTGTCGATTTTAAACATGCTTTTCTCGTACTAGCATCAGGTACAGGAGCATATTATCAGGCATAGAAAGCATCTTATCCTTGAATATTTATCACGAAAAGTAGAAGGAAAAGTCATCATGAATGCCTATATTTCTGTTTACTTAGGTACATTTTGTGCTCCTCTTTAGAGAATATTGGTAATGCAACAAAGACCTAAAACCTTATTATAGTGATGTAGGTTTTTTGAATGGACCAGTCTGGTACTCGGCTCAAGCTTACGAGACAAACTCGATTTGCTCTTACTGAGCCTTTGACCAGGTAATCCCTGACACAGAAAATTTCATTGATATGGAATTTCAGTAAAAGACATAAACAACCATACATGCTACAATAATGTAGGCCAGGTAAGAAAAATTATTTATTTAGTTGACAACCCGTGTTTTGATGCCTTAAAGTAAGGGCAGACTTTTCTTTGGCTTAGCCGTACTTCTGCTTTTGCATGCAGTATCCTTACTTTGCAATCCGTCTGTAAAGTGCATAAGAAAGCAGTCCAGACTAAAGAATGCGGTCGGTACCAACATTTTCATTGTAGTCTTGAAGTAGTAGTAGTCCGAGACCAGGGCGTAATGAAATCCAAATAAGCATCAGCCCACATATCAGACAAACTAATGCCCATAGAAAATGTGGTGAAAGAAAATGAATTCAGAAAGATTTTCTGGTATTCATTTTAATGACTTTCGTTTCGGGACCATTGTGACAACTTTCTCTGTGCTGTGGTATGTAATTATAGTAGGATGTTTAACAGAAAGAAATTATCATTTACATATATGATATTGGTTAGAGCAGTGTTACAAATTCAAAGTATGGTCTTTCTATATCAAGGAGTTCACATGATTCATTATTACATCATGAAAAATATTTGCATTAAGTAGCAGTAGCGCAAAGTTCGGTTACTTTGATTGAGCTTGATAGTTAATATTTGCGTAATATGAAGTTCTTAACCCAACTAAAACACTAGCTGTAGCAAAATCTATCCACAGGTAACACTTTCCTATTTTCAACACTCGATAGTAATGCGTCATTATATATAATTTGGAATGATCTGGGATGTTAATAAAAAGGTAACATTGCGATACGAATAAAACGCTTTTATGAAGAAAATGAGAAATTAACAAAGATGATATACCACAATGTATTTAAATCAACCATATACTGTATATACCTGGTGAGTAGATACTCCTTAGATACTCACGATGAATCCAACACCACAGGCATCCTCTTGTGGAGCTGGGTCATACAACACATTTTCCGGAGGATATTCATTCCCCATAAATCGACGGCTCGGGGACTCCCCTATTCACTATTCACGGAGACATCTTCGATTTTCTTTGCCTTTTCGGTTTCATCGTGATCTCGTTGCAATTGTTGTTTTTGACATTGCCGTTGCTACTTGTTCTTGTTCCAATATGGATAATTGATAACAGTACTGAAGTTTTTATACAAAATGAAAAGCATACTATTGATGTATGCACTTCATTAGTGAAACTTACATAAAAAATAATTAATCCTCAGTATCCTCATCCTCCTCCCTTTCAGAAAGGAAATCTGCCGCCACCATCCTAAAAAAGAAAGTAAAAGCATAAATATTACGAATTGCAATCTTCGAACTTTCCTGTCATCAAAATACTTTCAAGTCAAATATTGAAATACCGTATCAAGACGTTGGTTTCTTGAACACGCGCATAGGATCGGGGTATTGTTCTTATTTTATATAGTTAGTCTAAAAAACAGCAAATAGAAATAGCGACATGTAAGAGTAAATTACAATTAAGCAGTATATTTACACATGTGCATTAATCGCAAGGCACTTTTTGAAGAATGAAGCTCATGGGTGATTAAACATTGGTAAAACTCTGTCACTCCCTCCTACAAAGACTGGGATGCACTCACATACTTGAGTAAATTGCAACGGCTCTTTTTACAGTAAGTAGCGATATGCCCTATCCTATTAATTCCAAATTTAATAGAAGAAAAATAAATTCCATGACGCAATTTATGAATGTTTTTCTTACGTATTAGTTTGGCATTAAACAAAAATTGAATCTGAAGAAAGAGTGTTTCGTGGACATAACCCTCCCCTCTTTTTCTTGACACTGCAAAATAGTATGCCTGCCTGAGTTTTGCCTGCATATAACTGGCAAATAACTGGTCCTTTCATATTAAATAGGCCTTTCCAAATAAAACAGTGCAATTTTCAGTCCACCAGCGCTTTCACCATGCAAACAGTTTAAAATCATATTAAAACAAGATTACTTATTCATAATATTAAAAAGGAAACCATCAGGTGCTCAACAAAAAAATCTCATTTTATTCTACTTTACATTAGAGTGATTTTCAGGATGACAGTACATGCATCAAATTGTATGAGATTTTCTGGTAGTGGTATGGCAATTGAAAGAAAACCCCAAAAGTCAGTGTGAAGAAAACAAATTAAGCCAAGCAACAGCCTACACAACTTGGTATTAAAAGGTCTGGGGAAGCTCCTCAAGTTCACCATTTTACGTGCAACGAAAAATATACTAAATCATTATTACCTCGATTTTGACCAAAAACCTTGGTAACAAAACCAAATGTCAAAACCTATTTTCCAGTTCCTCATCCAAAAGTAAAATTAATTGAGTCGTACAACAAATAAATAATTACGTCTCATTCTGGCACACATAACATCTAGGACAGAATATTTTAACGTTTCATAAGTTGGAATAGTACCAGTAGGAATGATGAATGAGTAGGAATGATGAGTACCATGATGAATGAGGAGATAACAGAGGCATAAACTTCCTGCTCGTATCCCCGTCCAAACCAACTATAGTTTTATACAATACCAACTTGGTATTACCAAGACATCTAACAAAATGCAATAATGCTTTTTAACCGTTCGCAAATAACGATCTTGAAATAAAGAGTGGTATGTTTCAAAGAATACGTTGAGTTAATGACATGAGTTATGGAAGTTCTAACTAAAAACCCGTATAACAGCATCCCGTATAATGAATGCAGCAATAAGACCATTATTTGACCATGAAACCACAACGGAAATCGTGTTTGAAGTCGACAAACACAAAATAGTATGAATTACCTTCCCCAAACAAATTGGAAATTAGAAGCCTCTTAATAACGCGTCACCACTGTCATTGCAAACCAAATAGAACCAGTCGTGCCATGAGGCTTAAAGAAAAGTTTCTGCAATAAAAAATCTTTGAATTATCTAAGATTGATTATTGATGTAACACGGAGAAAAATTTGACAAAGAAAGAAGAGGCAATCAACGTCTTAAATTCTGGCTTCATGAAAATGAGATCAGATGGTAATTTAGCTAGCATTTAATTCTCGTTCACCATACCACATGAAGTCCGGATGCAGCTCTCTCTGAATACCAGTTACAAACTTGTACCTATATTTTACAAAAGGAAATTGGAATACGCAATCAACTTTCTGCTACGCTTATTGGGCGATCTCAAAGAAATCTTCCTGTTACTGCCATGATAATGACTGGATGTCATCTACACACCAAGTGGCAAGATTTTGTCTTTGTGGTGATCAAACACTCAACAAAATAGTGCCACGCCTAACATTCATCCCAAATCTCCAATTTCATCTCATCAATACTCATTTTGAAAACAAGCTCTCTGTAAGAACGTTTATGGCAAATTATAAAATGAATTTCTTATCGTACTTTTTACAATTCTATGAATCGTCTAATCGGAGAACCAGATTCCTACGCTTAATTATGTGGTTATGTAGTTAATTTTTATCATAACACTTATATTGAAAAGGGACGCTCTTTGGCTTATGTGATATCCATTAAGTCTACGCACGCAAAAATGTCATTGATTTTCTTATCATGAATTGTGTATAACAATACTAACAAGATTTCACCAATTGAAATCAAACAAAATCAATAAAAAAACTGATAAATCATAGTATATATGTCAACGGTAAGGCACAAACAGAAGAAATGAAATCAATTAATATAGACATATATAATATACACAGGATTTTGTCCCGCAATGATCACGCATGGAAACAGAGCGTTTATAAAAAGAGTTGAAGGGTTAAAATATGAGGGGAAAGTGCAATTTTTACGATAGAAGTTTCCAAAAAACAATTGTCAGTACATGGGACGCTTTAAGCATTTATTTATGTCATTACCGAGCATGTTCTCCCGACAGCGAATATTGCTAGTTCTTTCTCTGAATTAGAATATACCTTGTATTTATATTACTGATTTATTGAAATGGAAATTAGATAATTACAATCATAACTCATTCAGTGACATGGAAGCAAGCAAGTTGCATAACGGAACGCGGTGACAAATGGATATGAATCATCGGTTTTTCCCATTGACAAAGCTTTTAAAGCCTAAATTATAGTATACTTGCCAATATGGAACTAATCAAAGTATTAGACAAAATATACTAATGAGACATCATAAAGTGGGCATTTAAAGGGAAAGTACAATGAAATTTTCTACACATTATGAAAGATACGTATAATGTGGTGTAGGAGTGAACGCAAATCACCATTAATGTTTCACCGGCCACTACTTCCACCCCCATGAAAAACCCTAATATGCAAATGGAAACTTGAGGAGGTATCAAATTCTATACTTGCATTTTTTTCAGTAAGTGTTGTGAACAAATACAACTATTTCAGCATCATGAATGTTTCTACTTTATAAATCATAGATGAACTTTCCATTCAGAAATATTGTTCACTTTGTTCGTGAGTCATGATATTAAATTTCTGTCTGACTTCCTGTGTCATGGAGCACTTAGCACAGATTGTATTTGTGTAATTCATTGAATTTCCCTCATTAGAAAAATAATAAATGTACTTTCCTCGTAATTATTATTTCATTGCACTCTTGATTAACCTTCCTTCTCCAACAATGACAAAACGCGGGAAGTTCATTTCTCAAGTGCCAAAGAAACATTCTACTGCTGAAGTTACTGTATCCTTACTGGAGTTTTAAGGGATTATAGCACCTGGCTCATAGTACATTAAAGGGAAAGGCTCCTACTTGACCAGTGAGACAATTTTGTTTTGTAGTTTTTAGGATATATATTAACTACTTTGTAACATAAATAAGAGCTTTTGGCCTAGGAATAGCATTGTGATCAGCTGAAATATATGTGGTACGGCAAGAAGAAAAGCTCAAATCTTGTGAAAAATGAAAGCTGTTATTTATGAAGAAGACATCCATGTCTCTCCGACGCATACATTAATGCTTGTAACACATACTTAACTCTGACTCCATTTATTGTTGAAGCATAACAGGGAAAAATTATATTAATGTAACATGACTAAACCACATTAATTCACTATATTACTACTAGCATTGCCACCACTACACAGTCATCCATAATAATAATATAGCATCGTATTTGAGATGAATTTTAGGAAAACGTGAATCTTATAATTAGATATTATTTCTTTCAAATACTAACCAAGGAAAGGAGAAAATGTTTGTGTTTCTGATTATTCTCAAAAATTCCGCTGGTGTGATTTTATACTTGTATTTAGTTTGGCTAATTTAAGAATGAATTTACGAGAAGACTTAATTCTGGGTTTTGTCAGGTGTGTGCTTCCTTATTAATTTCGTACATTTCATTTATGTAACCTTTATATTATGTTTAAGTTATGCTGGTCGTATCGTATCAGTGACTTAGCTGTATCAACAACAGTCTTAACAGCTAATCACATCAACTATTCTATATGAATATTTAAAATTGTCGAACTATTAAGATATAATTATACGTTATTCGCAGTCAATACTTAAAAATGTACATACTACTTTGCAACTTCACATTGCGAGGTAATTCAAGCGATTTTGTAACATGCTTTGCAGTGCAGCTGCAGATACAAAAGAAAGGGACTAAAAATTTTAAGAATTCCAACAAAACTCATCAACTTCAGTTTTGAGGAAACATTTTCAGCAAGTTACTATAAAAGTTTTCAGATCTGCAATCGGTATGCCCTGTGCTTTGTATATCCAAGCCAACTAAACTAACTTCTTCCTATCAAAGAATAAAGATTGTTATACTGCTACAAAGGATATATTTACGTAAAACTACTCTCAAAATAGACACAAACTTTTTCCTAAAGACTTGCGGTCTTGATGATATAGTTTTTCTCTCACGAAACTTTTAGCTAAACTTTAAACAAACGGTACATAGGAAAAAGAATGCGAAAACAGATTGAAAGCAAGTACTTATTACTGCCACTTTAAAAGGGAAACTTACGGTTTTACGGGTTTCTGCTGTGGTATAAGTCAAACAACTTGTCCCATTAACGCAGCCACTTTCCGGGCATTTAAATATTTACTTTTTATATGGAAATTTCATGCTTTAGTAGACTTGATGCTCGGTTGTACGAATTACACTGGGATGTAGCTAAAATAAAGAAGGCAAACCACTGCCACATGATGACCTGTTTCTAAACATGCAGTGCAAGCAAGTGCTTCACGTCTGACCTGGTGAAATTTTGAACTGTCTTCTCGTTGACTTTCAATTTTCTAGATAGGTCAAGGTTTCACTAGTTTCTCGTGTCACTTGTAAGCATAATAAACACACCTATACAATTCTAACACAAATCACAGCATAAAGTCTATTTGCTGTTACATTGAAATTGGAAACTAAGTACTTACATAATAAACCTCTGTATCAAGGTATGCAGTTTAATCACTTCAAAAACGTAAATTCATATGCGATTTGTTATATACGAGTAATCTCACATTAATATAATTACACTCGTGTAATCTTCGTTATAAGAGAAGCCTTGCTTCTACCACTCATACGACAACATTGCAAGCTTTTGTGACGAGGTTATATAACTCTAATGGAATGATTATTCCTACAAATAGTCATCATTGACCTAAATCTATTATTATAAACGTAAAGGCAGACTCTTCTTCGAAAGTTTAAAACGAATGAAACCGTTTTATCATATTAAATACAGCAATGATGATATAAAATCATCATACATTATAGTATGTGAAGGCATAGCACACTAAGTCACTCATATTTATCCATGAACCTTACTACTTCCACAATAAACCAATGTTACGGATGAAATATACTTTGCTTTCACCACAACGGAAGGATTAACTCGAGAGACAGATTCAAGATCTCAAGCTGAAAATCAACTTGTTAGAAAAGAAGTACGCAGAGAAGAAGGATGCTGAGGATTCGAAGGACACTGAATAGATACAATTTTTGATTTTTGCTGGCTAATTAGTCCAGAAGGTTTCCCACTCACTTCCGAAAATACTGACTAAGCTCTTTGTACACAAACACTCATCAACTTAGTTTTTTCTATTTGAGATGGTGAAGAGAGAGAAGTATCTTTAAAATAAGTAAGCAATTATAATATTCTGGTTCGTCATTCTAAATTTTATGACATACGAAATATGATATTCTGGTGGTGATTTGGTAATTGAAATAAAATCCTAAATCATTATCAGAACTCAAACAATAGACTATGGTTACCTGGCGGTCTTCATAGTAGGTCTCCGAAAGCTCCTCAGGTATCTTGTTGTTAGACGCCTTGTGTCACGGGGTTGCCTGCAACAAAAAATACCAAAACTCATTAAAACCTCAATGTGTTTATCCAAGGGAAAATGAACAAAGTCATACGACAAATACATGACTACGACTCAATCATAAAATAATTTTGAAAACAACTTCTACTGGCTCCCAGACTCCGTGTGTTGACTTTTTAAAAACACTGATTAGTTTCACTTTTTAAGGCCAAATATTTAACTAAACATAAACCAAAGTATAATATAACTTCACTTCACTAAATAACTCAAGAAGAAATAAAAATTTGACTAAAACATCACCGAGTTTCTCAGCAATAATTTTACTATTAAATAGATCAATAAAAGAATAATTACTGAAACTCTAAAAGAGCTTCAAAAGTTAGAGAGAGAGAAAACAACAAAAAACTTGAGACTTCTATAGCCGCAAGTCATAACAAGAGTCCATCCATTCCCTCTAATGCTAAAACTACATAGGAAGGATGTACATTGTGTTTTACGTTCCTTGTGCACTGTACTCTGCGATGCATAGTAAAGATGAAGACAAAAATATGAAACGATGGGTGGATGCATCCCATTTTATCAGCAGTTTTGCTCTCCATTTCACACCTACCTTTTCTACAATCGATTCAAAACGGCTGGAAAAAATCTTGCTTTATTAATTAAATACTCATTCCGATTGAACAAAGAGCTACAGAGCAGAGCAACATGAGCACATTCATCTGAACAGAGCAACTTGTTAAGATGAATCATGCCATGTGCCTAAGTACCAAAACTACACATTACCAATGCGCTGCTGGTATACCACCACTATTTAAGTCCGATTAATTTTTATAAAAAACAAGACCTTATGTGAAGCGATAAAACGTGGAATACTTCGTTATCTATAAAAGCCAATAAAATCCAGAGTGATGTGAAATTCATTTATAGCTAAGTAGATGCAATATACATTGTATTTATATATCTCCCAGCCTCACTATAGTGGGTAGAATGAATGCTTCTAAGTAAAGCTCTACCTTTCGCTTATTTTTTAAAAAAAATTTTAAATAAATATTAAATGATTTTGTAATTGAGAAATGCTCTAGTATTCATTCATCAATTCACCTTTAATTCAAGCCATGCAAATATACATATACGTCTACCCAACTTCCTCACAGGAGACAAAGCTGCAATTTCTCAATATTCCACTACAGATATGATTAGCTTAACATATTACTGAAGTTAATAGTCATGTAAGTTCATCTGCATTTCATTACATAATATTGTTCCTAAAACTGTGCAAAGCAGTAATAATGAGGATAGTACTATATAAATGGTCGCATAGTTTGAAAAGTTATGCATTTACATCCTGCCGGGGTTATTCTTCAGCAGCAACTAATGTAGTGGCAAGATGGCATTGATGACAAATATTTCCAGATGTCGATGATAAGATAATGTTTTTTACCTGTCAACTACTTTTTTCATACAAAAGAAATAGCGTGAGCTTTACAGAACGTGTGAACTATTATGAATACGGTTAGTTCTCATCCAGCTGAAACAGAAGCCACAAGAGAAGTGACAACAGCGACCAAAACCCTGCCTATGATACTAGACTTTTAAAACGGTGTATTTCAATATTAGCCATTTAAATATCATTCATGATCGGTGGCCCATACTACTTATGAGTATGTTTCATGGTTCGTAGTCCTGTATGTATGTACAGCGTGACAGCGTCATGACCACAATTCTCTGTTTAGCGTGACAGCCACATTCTGCGTCCCGTGACGACCACAATACTTGTATGCGTGACTACCACATCTTTTTATGTAATGCGGACAATAGTAAAATTCAAAGACCATAAAAGATACGTATAACACATGAAAAGGGTATAATTTCCCTCGATTCTTTCTGTTTTCTCGCTTGATGTATCTCAAGAGCAAAAGAGCAAGCAATAAATGGTAGTTGATAAAAAAGAAGAAGATACACTAGATATTCGTGGAGTACCACAGTCTTGATCAAAATCTTAGTCACCACTCTCGAATCATAGTCTGCTTTAAAGATGTTCACAGTCATTCCAGTTTCTAAAACCGACACTCTAGTGAATATTTTGAACACTATAGGATTTATGATCCTCTTCTCTCTCTCTTGTGAGATAAAAGAGTTGGCAAAATGTAAGTTTCAAAAGACTGACTAAAAACTTGTTTTGCATATTGCATCAAAATGACGCGAAACATGTTTGGTGCTAACTCAGCTTTAAGAGTGGAATAAACTACGAATGCGTAACATAATCTTTCTATTTGTTATTTTCAGGTAAACTCTAGAATGTCTTATTCATGTGCACAGCATGAAAAATTATAGAATGAAGGGAAAAGTTCGTCTCTTGTAGTGCAGCTTAATAGAAATATGTTTTATGTTACTTTTGTAGGAAAAATATCATTATTTTCCTTGGTATTGTACTTTCTCGAATATTACTGGCGGAAACATGAAATTCATGGGGCGTGAGTTTTTTAAGAGAAGCGATGAATGAAGCAAAAGATTTTAACTTGCATGGCGACTTGCGTTGTTCACTTATTTATTAAGGTATCAGTGAGTAATACAGCACTTGGATTGGTGTTAGTGGTAAATCATGTTGGGCTCTCACTTCCATAAAGTGGTGGCGTTGCAAATTTTACCTTGTAAAGCCTTGAAAATGCATGAGCTAATGGCATTTATATACCCACGCGGATAAAAAACCGTTGCACTTGCCAAGATTATTTTCGATTATACATTATAGAAAGTAATAAACAATATCTCTTATTCGCTACATTGTCGGTTAATCACATATCCCTGACTCCCTTTCCATTTCATTTCTCTTTTTGAATCCCGTAGGATCAAATGCAGGCAGTATATTTCTCACTAGAAATGCTTCCAAGTTAATTATGCTCCAGAAAATGCAACCAGGTCTTCTTATGTTGTGTTTTTACATTAGTATATTATAAAGTGAACATAGGAACACGTAATTTTATTTTTCGTTGTATTGCTTATGAATTCCTAAGGATTTCTCATCTTCTTACGCACACCCATCCAACTTAGGCTTATACTTATATCAGAAAGACTTGGCTTCGTCGTTATATCACGTTGCTTACATTCCGATAGTCTCCCTGTTCTGCTTAGAAATCT
Organism: Willowsia nigromaculata; assembly: GCA_034700605.1. NCBI lineage: Eukaryota > Metazoa > Arthropoda > Collembola > Entomobryomorpha > Entomobryidae > Willowsia > Willowsia nigromaculata. Next base: position 3,285 of record JAQIXX010003460.1, on the reverse strand, counting down.
GTTTCCCTTGTTAAATATTAAAAAGGCAAAGCAAAGCACTAGCAATGCGAAGTGAGTTATGAATTACACCGACCAGAGATGATGAGCTTTTATGTTAATACTGAATTTTATGCTTATGAGAGGTGAACTGGAGTGTGTGCAGAAAGACTAATTAAAAAACATTGCACCTTTGGGATTGCTTACTACTAAAGTCAAATTTGACGAATATTTGTTTCTGCCTTGCCGTGATCATCCTCTAGACGCTTAAGTAACCTCATCTAAATATAGTCGATGATAAATCACATGAAACGAACGGATTGGTGGTGAATAAATTTTTGCTCTTTGTGCGATGGTGATCGGCTTTCGTCAGCTGCCACATTCTATATTCTATCTACGTCAAGAAATTATTCCTGAGTTATTTGAATGTAATCTTATTAAACAGGATATTCGTTTCGTTTCAGAAGCTGCCCCCAATGTTAACTTGCAAGATATTCAACTAGGTACGTGACATGAAAAAATGTGCTTTAGACAATGTCCAAGCCAAACTGTGTTCCTCGTATTTCAGTGAAGTAATTTTTGCAAAATGCTGGGCATGAGTAGCAGGGCATCACCAACATTTCATGTGATTTCTCATACAACGTATGATATTTATTAATACTGACAGGACGACGAGAGGCACATATACCTTAATGTGTTTCATGCTTGGATTTGTAGAATTCGATTAACCCATTCATGCGAAATCTAAGGGGGTAAATTACTTTATTATATTCTATTTCATCGTGTTTTAATTGATGTATTCCTTAATGCGAAGCAGTGACAAAGCACCAGAGAATTATGATAATTATAAAAATATATCTTGAATGCTGTAATGCTGCAGTAAGAGCAAATATTTGTAAATGCATTCATGAACTGCGCTATTTCCTTGATTTAATCAAATTTTCTGGAGTGATGGTCTAAGAATGGCTGATGAGGGGACCCCAGCAGGAAACGCCAGACTTGGCTTGTCAGATATCAAAAATAGATGGCTCACACATGATTTCCTACGGCTAATCAAAGCTGGGATGTAGTAACTTCAAATGTTCTGGAACACAACTCTCAACTCATGCTACAAAAATTATCAACAAATGAACTGTGTGGTTCGTAAGATGTAAGTGGATCTTCATCGAGCAATCAAGTCTTTTGTCATCATGAAATAGAGAACATGCATACTACTTTTTAATGCTTGAATGATTGATGAGCAGACAATCTCAGCTCAGCGATTTGGGTGTTTTTTGAAACATCGTTGCATTTATGTGTGTAATAAAAAATACATAATTAATTTTAGTGTATTCCACATAACTTGAAAACTAATATTTTTTCTGTTACAGCCAAGTAGTATTCCGTAAATCATCAAACATTGCAATACATAATGACAGTATATAGGCCATTGCAGACTTAAATTTGCTTAAAAGCTTCAGGACAATATCGAATCTCTTGACATGAGGAGATTCCTTGACTTTTCATAATTGCTATGCTTGTATAATTTAGCAGCACTGGTATCAGGTAATCAGCCTTCCAGATTGACCAGTGACGGGGTTGAACACAACCTTTCTGGTGGTATGGACCTAAGTTGATGGAGAAAACAACATAGGCAGCAATTAGGACAGGTTCATTGTTTCAACAATTTTTATGCTCCATGATGACTATTATATAAACTTATTACACATTGCAGAAACTTTAAATCATAAATACACTCTGGCAAAGGATGCTCCAAGTCAATACACAGCAGTGGAAGTGGAATTCGTACTTCTGTTATAATGTGATCTTGAATGTGTGTTGTGATGATTGAATAAAAGACAACTGCTCTCACAACTAGTGAGTGTATATTCAAAAGATGTTAGTTTTAGTAAACGGTTTCCGATTGTGTTTGGTATTTATTTTGTTGGATTTGTAAAGGTATGATTTTTATCATCATATTATAAGCTCGTAATAGCTTATCTGCCTTGTGGATAACCAGTACATCTTGTATTCCTATCGGCTTGCTAGGGTCCACCTTAAAATCAAATTCATACATATCATCATATATGTAATGTATATTGTGTTGATGGTACTGCATTTAATACAGATTTGAGCACAAACTTATACCTCTGATGGGAAAAGATGCACGAACATTGAACAAAATATCAACAAACAATAATTATTTTTCGATTTCTTCTAATTACTTAGTCATCTGGTTGTCGCGTTCTTCCAGCAGAGTACTATGGATAGAAGCCATCTCATTGAGCATGATGAATAGGAAATTGTGAACACTTATAAATTGTTACACGGTTCATAAATTCCCGTATCTTAAATTACTCATACCTTCGTTAATATCAGAGATACAATCAGCAATTGTATTATGGCCAATTGCTCATCCGCTGATAAAGGTCTTTCATTCCATAACCGCATCTTTTTCGGCAACCTTCCAACGAGGTCGTGCGGTCCTGAAAAGTACTCTCCCTACTTAGTAGATTATAAGTAGCGTCAGAAATCATTTATTTTATGATGGCTTTAAATAATCAAATTCCTTCCGACTTCCACTTACATAAATGAACAAAATTTCTTTTCGTAAGGTTCAAAAACCGTCTTCCCTTCTTTTTTAACATAATCCTCAATGCAAAACAGATCTTGTTGGTCGAGATCATGAAACCTTTGCAACCTTAACGTGACGCGACAAGAAACAACTGCCTAATTGTCGCCACTTATGAATCATAGTATTATATTATGATAGCGAAGACTTTGCATTTTCTGGAGGCAAGCATTATACATTGTAATAGAAGCTTTCTTCGACAAAACATCATCTTCCACAATTAGGACTGAAACATATAAAAGTCTTTGCTCATTATTAGTAGATGTAAAGTTTATGAATAGATGAGATTTCTTTTTTGCATCACATGCACGTTCTTGAGTTCACAAACAGAAGTAGCGATTGCAGTGTGCGAGTAGCATGTTGCTCAATGCAACTAAAATTATATAATCTCAAATATTTAGCTGTTCTGTTGACATTTCAGTCGTTTTTCTCAAGTGAAAAGCCAAGCTCTTCGCTACTTTGCAGACATTTGCAAACTGCATGTTCACCACACTTTAAACAGTTGTTGTAAATTTATTAGTGCTATCGCCAGTGATTAAAACGCAAGATGAGAATGAGTGGCATCAGGCGTCCCATTGCCGAAGCAGAGGTCACAGTTCATACTTTTTACTTTTCCAACTCGGGTATTTATACCATTACAATAAACAACGCCACTTATATTGGCAGTACTTTGAACGGCATTCGTCCTGGATTATACC
>JAQIXX010003459.1:0-19587 GCA_034700605.1 Willowsia nigromaculata | reverse complement strand
CATCTTTTGAGGTAATTGATCAGTTGACCACTTCGACAGAAGAAGAAAATGACAACAGCCAAGCTTCTGACTTCCCAAACCACACTTTCCAGCTTGTATGCGACATCAATAATGTTGGTCGTAGAGTCACCTTTGAAGCAATTGTAAAATGTAGCTGCCGCTTTCAGTCCCAAAACGGATATTACAAATAACGTATATATACTTGCAATGCTCTTCCGCCTACGTCAAAAGTCAATTCGATGAAGATTATTTATATTAGATGTACATTTGAAATAGAAAGTAGTATTAGTATTAACAATACCTGAAAGTAAGATCTTCAATTCCACTACCTCTTCCAAACAGACCTTTAATTGCGTGAAATCCACAAATTCTACCGAAGCATAGCAGCGGTCTCAAAGCTTTATAAAGTAAGTTTGTATTTTCATTTGAGTCCACATTATCAGGTTTCGGAAAAATAGGTTTTACTCCTTTCCGGAAAGTAAACATTTTACTATGCAAGTTGAGGAACTGTTGAGATAAGTATTTAGACAATGGCTATATTGATATGCATTTCTTCATTGAATCGGGTTGAACTGAGGTCGCTAAAATGAATAATTTCAAGCTAGTTCTTCATAACGATCTTACAATACGATCGTGTAACAAACGGGATTGATTACGACAATTTTATTTGCGTCATTACGTCTCTTAAAAGCTTTAAAAAGAAAAATTACAGTTGTGCCTCCTCCACTAAACAACATCGATTGTTTGTAAGCATAATAAATTTTTTGTAAAAGAAACGAAAACAAGTAACAAAGCTACAAACATCTTTAAGAGCGCATTTTATGAAAATAAAAAACGGGTTTGAATGAAAACATTACGGACACCAAAAAGGGTGTGTCGCCGTGAAATAATAGGTTTTGCTGTATTTTATTATACGTTTTTGTATCAAAACAAATTAATTTTTGCTTGTAAGTTCACTGCAAAAAGGTATGTGCAACGGGGCTTATGTAGCTGATATACGTAATGTAGACATATAACCTTGAGATATAAATTTCTCAAATGCTTTTATTCGTTACCAAATTAGGCTCTAACTGCTGCCGGAATTACTGGTTGATACTCATTGTCATTGTCTCAAGTTACTTGTATTGCATTCAAGAAATAATACTTTTTCTCTTCAGCTAAATAATCTTTTAAAGGAAAGTGCCATTATACTTGTCAATACAATACGTAAATCATGTGCAATAATGTGTGCAATACAATAACCAGCAATAAATACGATGAACAGCTTCATTGAGGAGATATGAGATAGAAGTGAAAATACATTAAAATTAAAATTAAATACAGTGTACTCGTCGAAATCCTATAAAAGCGCATTAAACAGAGTTGCCAATGGACATAGATGCACTGTAATCAATGGGATTTAATAGTTATATAAATTTCTTTCTGTCTGAAGCATTCTATAGCTGTCTCCCAAATGAAAGCATTTACCTCTGATGAATTCTGAGCTTCAATAGCTCAAGTACTGGCTTCCCAAGTTGTTTGAATTTTAGTAACTACGCAAAAGTCCAAAACAAAACGTAACTATTTCAATCAAATTTGTATGGGTTTGTTTTCTTGCGTTGTTACATATCGTTTTCAATTCCACTGAATTGACAATATTTAATAACTAGGTTTGCACTTTTTAAAAAGAATAATCCAATCTGTCAATTATTTAACCATCTCCTATTTGCATTTTCGTGTTGAACCAAAGTACGAGAGAGTTAGGCAGTCTGGCATTAAAAAATTCCTGTGCAATTATCAAATAGGGAATTGTGTATGTGTATCTGAAAAAGTTCAGATACCAAACTCTGGTAGACAGGCAGTTACAGTGTTGGATAAGGCCATAATTATAGCAAAGTTAATTGAAAAGATCCTAGATGCTTCCAAAGCGTACCATTGAACAAGCACATAAGTATTTACAGATGAAAATTTTTATATGAAATATTTATTATAGGTTTTTACAACCAAATGCAACTAAAAGCTGTTGCGACTCATTAGAAAAATTTTGTGCTTGCGTTTTTACGCTGTAGTATCATGCTGATAGGATGAAATTGTTGAGGTAGCTTGATGATTCAAAAAAATATTTTATAAATATTCCTGGAAGAAAAGTTCCACCTACTCAACTTAAATATTGCATTTTATATTTCTGTTTCTAACTTTTATTTTGATTTGAAAGAGGTATCTATTTTCATAATCGTTTTCAGGCTTCATATTCATTGAGTGAGTTACGCTGACGAATACAAAACCGTTTCTCAGCTCAGCAGCTGATAAACCTTTCAATCGAGATATGAAAGAAAAAGCGGCCGTGAACTCTTACTGTTTGAGGCTTCCAAGCAAGCTTTCGTTTGTTTTGTGTAATGTTTACAGGAACTCTGGCGCGTGCACATATGAGTAAATAAACTGCTGCATTCACCACGACCACTTTCCAGGCAGGCTCAAGCAATTTATTATGGTCTTCGGGTTCTAAATATTTAATTTTAAAGTTGGTTTACTCAGTTTCAAGTTAAATAACTGTGGAATATTTCAAATTACTGATAAGGTTGAAATTTAGATTTGGTGTGAGACGGGCATGTGTGGCGAAAACTACGGGGAAATGGATTCTGTTGAGGAGGAAGTTGAAATGAAGCCTGTCTTGGAGGGAGTCGCAGATGAAAGGTTCTCTCCGGGTGGAGCTTATCGGGTCTGCTGTGTCAGTGGGTGCTCGAACACATCTCAATCGGAAGCTGGGAAAGCTCGGAAATTTTATGATTTTCCGAATCCTCATTTATGGCGAGATCACAGGGAAAAGTGGGTGTATTTTGTGAGGATTAGCAGACAGGCCAGTGGCAGGTAAATTTGGTATTTAAGTACATAAACAATGTATTTAGTTATAAAAATAAAGCAAATATTAAGGAAGACATAAAAATTATAAAATTTGCACAGAAACCCGGAAGTGAATTGGGAACCTAGCGGGACATCCTTCATTTGTTGTGACCATTTCATTGGTGGCGTTAGAAGTGAGGATCCATCGGAACACAACTTTAATCCAACTATTCTTAATCCCAGGTCAGCAAAGGACACCAATCATTCTGAGAATCCTGTGACGGGTGCAGAAACCGTAATCAATTAAAATTAATTACGATTCGTTTCAACCTTACATTCCATTAAACAAAACTCTCATTTAAGATCTTTTGAATTCCATCTTGTAGGAGGAGACGCTGGAGAAAGTGATCTGCACCATTTGTACCTCACAGTCATCACCGATGTCAACAGCCCAGTCATATCTGCTGAATCCCAAATTCACCAAATTCTGTAGCCAAATCCTCAACTCCGATCTCGAAACAAATCATCTTATCCACGCCTTCAAATCATTTGGAAGTCTAAGTGTTTGCGAATCCTGCTTGGCCATGATATCCGCTGCTGCTCACCAAGACGCTGAGATGAATCTCGTGGAGCACCACATTCAAAAATTACAACTCCAACTTCTTAAGGAACTCAGATATCTCCAAAAACTGGTGGCGGGATACTGTGAGCAAATGAATGAAATCAAGACTGTCATCGACACTTCAGACGTTGACCTCCTCCACGCCAATCTCGGAGGAGAGAAATACAAGGAAATTCTAGAGTTCCGGACAACGGTCGTGAAGAAAACTGAAAGCATTCATAAGACAAGTGAATGGCTGGGCAATAAAGTGACCAGAGACGGCAACCAAACAACGCACGCTGAAAACTGCGTGTCAAATGCAGAAATTGGCGAAGAAATAGAGATCGGAGAAATTCAGATGAAATTTGTGGACTTTCCTCACACGTCAATTCCACTTCCAACCCTTGATCCCGAGCATTTCATCCTGCCCGACCTGAACCAGCCTTCCAGCTCAGCGGGAATCCTGCATGAAGCGGGACAGGAAGGAGAATCTGTTATCGACAATTTTAGTGAGAGTAACCATCAGGATGACTTATTTCCGGTTATCGTGGCGACTAGAAGCGAAGCTTTGAGGAGCGGGAAGGCCAGGGATAACGTTGGAGACAAAGATGGAAAGCGACCAAAGCGTGGTGCGTGTGGAACATGTGGGAAGGATTTGACCAGTCTGAATAACCGCACCCGTCACCGCACAACATGTGCCCTCAAGGCTTCCAAGCTGAAGTTCAGTTGTGACAAGTGCCCCGCCACATTCAGTCGCAAAGATAATATGATCCAGCATAAGCTAAAAGCATGTCCTGCAACTTGCAAAGGCAAGAAATTAAGAAGTGCACGATAAAATATCCATAATAACACCTGTATTTACTTGGGACATCCTGTAACCAATGTCTAAATAAGGTTATTCATATTCATATATTGGTAATTCTTATCAATATTATTCAATGTGTGAATTTGCCATTCAGAATAAATAATTTTTCTACCGCATTCGAAATTGAATAAAATTCATTTCTTCCTTCGGCGCATAAATTCTGAATATGAGATCACTAGCTGGAACCACAAGACCTAAAGCAGTACCCACAAGAATCCCATCCTCTGGTCCAAGACCATCGCCACCTCCAGTCCATGTGAATTTCCTCCACCATGATCAGAATATTCATGTCTGCAATTCCATTTACCGAACTCAAGTCACTCCAGTGATTATTAGCTCTTCTGCATCGACTTGTGTATAGAAACAACAATTAAGAGTTATGATGGGTTTAGTCTTTGAGATTTCATAAATTCACAAGTGCAATCCATATAGGTGTGCTTAGGATACTGACTTTTAAAGCTTGCCAACTGAAAACACGAAATCAAATGTAAGTTAAATCAAAAGTCCTGTTAGGAATCCGCTCGTGACATTGTAGAACCACATAAAATCACGCACTTTTAGATTAGATTTAAGGACTTTGGTAGGGAATCGCGATTGTGTATGCAGTTTGAATTTTGTCAAGTTCCATTTTAACAAATGTAGGTGCATGTCTATAGCTTCCTTATGATATTTTGCTTTACACAACATGTGTTTAAACTCAACATTCTTCGCCAGGATTCGGTTGTTTGTATGTTGAATGCAATGAATTTAAATAATTTGAATAATTAAGCTATTTTTTGTTTACATGACACACGCGAACCCACTTCAAGACAGAGGTTCCGAAATACTCTTATTTTGTATTTCAAATACAAAATACTTTTTTTGAAAAAATGTATTTCAAATACAAAATACATATACTTCCAAGAAAATATGTATTTGAAATACAAAATACAAATACTTTTTCAAAATACTTCTGAAATTTAGAAAAACAGAATTGAAGCTAAGAATGGCACGCATTTTTAGTCCAAGTTCAATAATTGATAAATAATTGTTTTAACTATTTGTTTCCTACTTTAATTGCGTTAGATGTGCTTGAAACTACCCTTTAAATAGGGTTTTCTCAAAAAATGTCCTTGAAAATTTCTTGTAAAGGATAATATTTATGACAATTGTACCATAAAAGTAAGTATTTCTGTCAACTTGATTTTATTTCTGGTAGAAGAAGGAAAACGAATGGAATCTAATATGTATTTGAAGATAAAAGAAAGCATTTGGTAATTTGAAATGTATTTGAAATACAAAATACAAATTACAGGGAATCAAAAAAGGTATTTCAAATACAAAATACTAAATACTTTTTCCGAAAAAATGTATTTCAAATACAAAATACAAATAATTTGCTTTAAAGAAAAGTATTTCAAATACTCAAATACAAAATACTCCAAAGTATTTGAAATACGTATTTAAATACATTTGTATTTCGAAACCTCTGATTATTACGCGTGCAACATCTAAACAATTTTCTGCTGCCCCTTTTTCTTATTGCTTCTCTGACTACTTATTTTTATCAAATAAGTAGTAAAGAAAGAGCAAGTATTAAGGTTACTTTATTTAGTATAAGTGCCTTGATAAAAGGATGTCGTCGCAGGATCAAGAAAAGTTCAGAGTGGCCCCACTTTTCGAACAAGTGAGTAATAATAGGGGGCTATTCATAAATTATGTCACGAATAAAACATTCTTTCAGATCTCCCCTCCCCCTTCTCATCAGACATGGCCAAAACCCTAGGTTTTTATAATAAAACCAAAAACCCAGGGTTTATTGGGTATTAGGGTTTTTTTGGGTTCCATGGGTGTTAGGGGTTTTACTGTAGAATAAAGAGTTATAACAGTAATTAATTATTATGCAGATATAATTTTTCATGCTAAATGTGCAGCTTATATAAACTTTTAAGAAATTTCAAATAATATTTGCTTTCATGTTTCCTTACTACACAATGAAAGAATAATTTAATTCATATAATACTTCACTTAATCAGTGCAGAAAGTGTATCTAATTATTCTCTTTAAAAAGACCATATCTCTCTTTAATGGGCCCTGGGCTATGGAGCAGTCAGTAACCATTCATATACCATTCGAAAGCTCTTGTCAATGGGAGTATAATGCAATTAAAATGCTCCTAGCAGCTTGCAAAACGCCTATACCTTCAAACGAGCGTATCTTTGTTTTGCAATGTGTTACAACCTTTACTTTAATTGCATTATAGTTACATTAACTACATTACGTTTTAGTTACAAAGAAGCGTTTGTTGGCAAACATGTTCGTATATAGGCCTAGTTACTTGACAGGTTTCACTAGCAAAATATAACAAAATTGGTTAAAAAACTTTAGGATTGGTTGAAACAAAGCCAAATGTCTTCTTAACCCTACGACTTCTGTAAATCTTATGAATGTACTCATCTACGAATTCAAAAAATTGGATAAGTTTACATAATAATGAGATACGAATCTAAGAATATACAACATAATTGGTACTATAACATAAATTACCTTGTTACAAATATCAGCTGCAAGAATCAACACGAAACATTTGAGAAACATGCTGTAAATTTTGACAACTCTTTCTATCATTGTTGCAGTAGCGAGTACTTTATCCAATCTTGTTGACATGTAGAGTAAAAGTGTGGCTAAATGAAGGGCGAATATTGAACCAAAAGCATCATTTACAAGTCAACAAAGTGTGCACATGTTTATGTTCATTTTATGCATTTCCGACCCAGACACTCTATTTGTCAGTTTTTCAGGTGGATTTTGGTTGCTTCTTATCGTTTTTCTGAACTCCCCGGTGAGCAACGATTTGCCTGTTGAGTTCCGCCTTTCTTCGGTGGAGTAGTCAGCAATTTCTCTTTGAAGGGTTTGAGAGAAGAAGTTGGCAGCAGTCCACACTGTGAGTACTTACATTAGCAAAAACACATCTAGCATGCACCACTGAAAGTTGGTTTGTATCAATCCAATAGCATGCAAAATTTAAAAAAAGTAATCAATTGACAAAACTTCATCAGATTTTAAAATTATTTCTTTTTCTGTAACATTGTTGATTACAAAGAATGTGAATCGAGCTTCAGATATCAGAAGTCTGTTCCACGATGGACTGCTGCATGTAGAAGAAGGATCTAGTAAAATAAGTCCAGTGATTATTGCTAACCAACTCGAAACCATGCATATCAAAATGATGAGGGATCTTTTCCTACTTTATCAGGAAAAAATTACAAAGCGGAATGCAATTAATGTATAATATGTTGTTACAAACACCAAATATGTGGTTTAATTAGTATTGCATTCATATTTCGAACGGAGAGTGATTTCGCTTCATTTTGAATGTAGTTTACAATTCGCTCGTACTGTTGTCCGTTCAGAAAAAAAAATTTCATGGTGAAAAATATGAAGCTATGGATCAAAATGTCTGTTAATGTCTCAAAGTAAAGAGCTGGGGTAACATTCAGAGTATCAAAACTTCCATGTCCACCCCCAATTTAGGTTGATACTGTCCAGTTTGTCCACAGGGCATGTCCAATGGACAGCTGTACATACAGAATCAAAATGTCCACTGTCCATCCCGATTTGTCCATTTAGTCCACTGTCCAATTGGACATGTCCATTGGACGTTGATACTCTGGAACATTATTTTGATATATTCTATCGAAATATTGCAGTATTGCGCTTCGAAATGCATTAATAATTAACAGTAAAATTAGCCCGACTAGAAATACGCATACAAGTTGCTTGACTGTCTTTTTAACTTTAAACTTTCCATCTGCTGCGTTTTTGCGGCTTATTTGAAATGGACAACATAAGCCAATCGTAATAAGCAAAGTGAAAATAGAGTAGAAAGAAATTTGCTAAATTGACAACAGGTCTAGCTTCCACTGTAGATGAAGATGAGATTTCTCTTGGCGGTGAGTACATTGTATTAGGGTTTATTTATAGAAGAGAAAGCAAGTAAAGTTATGAAAACAGTTCAGAAAGTGCATTAATTAGTATTACATTTATATTTCCAACGGAGAGTGATTTTGCTTCATTTTGAATGTAGTTTACAATTCGCTTGTACTGTTGCCGGTTCAGAAAAAATTTCCTCATTGTGAAAAATATGACGCTTTTGGTCAAAATTTCTGTGAATGTCTCATAGTAATGAGCTGGAGTAACATTATTTTGATATATTCTATCAAAATATAGCAGTATTGCGCTTTGAAAACCGTTAATAATTAGAAGTACAATTAGCCCGACTAGAAATACGTATATAACAAGTTGTTTGACTGTCTTTTTAACTTTAAACTTTCCACTTGCAGCGTTTTTGCGGCCTATTTGAATTTAAAACCTAACGTGTAATAAGCAAAACGAAAATAATGAAGAAAGAAATTTGTTAAATTGGCAACATGTCTAGCTGAAACTGTAGATGAAGATTAGATTTCTCTTGGCAATGAGTACATTGTATTGGGGTTTATTTATTGAATAGAAAGGAAGAGAAATCAAATTTGGTTATGAAAACAGAAAGCAACGCCCTTATCCGATATGATATACAAATATAACTGATAATACCAAGGTTAAGCTGTCGAATATAGGTGAGTATTTGTAAAGTGGAGACATACTCGATGAAAAATACGTGTGCTTGTTATTTTGTACTATAGCATCACAAGAAAAAAACATTTTCTATTGGTCGATATCCAAATTATATATTATATATTTTCAGATACTCTTTCAAAATATTCTAGCAATGTGTTGCGGCAACGGTGAGCTATTACCAGTGTAATTAGTCCGTATGACAACATGCATAACAAAAAATTATGGAATTTTTTCCTAATTTCAATTTGTCGATTCCATTTCCCGCTTTACGTCGAGTTTTACGAGATGGACATCATAACGACCAATGAGCGAGATTAAAGTATGCAATAAGAAAGAAATTGGCCAAACTAATAAAAGGTTTTACTCCATCTTTGGGCAATCAATTTTTTCTGGCAATGGAATCATGGTTTTAGTATTTATTGAAAAATACATTAGGGGAAATAGTTTGAACTGGAACTACTAGTTTTGATATTTTAGCAACAATGTGGCGTGTGTTGCTAAAATTGATAAATGCTCCACGATAATTTCCTGCGGTCGTTACAACAAAACAAGTTTGAAAATGTAAATGAACCGCCAATTGTAAATGTAGAATTGTTTTGAAGTAAAAAACTAAAATGATATGTATATCAATACTAAGATTTGAATAAAAGATTGCCAAAATGAGCAAAGCAAGACACGTAATGCTTTCACTAGCATTGTATGCATGTTCATGTGATAAAAAGTTAAAGATTCTATCCGTTATACTTAACATACATATCTGTAATATTTTTGTGCCCATTATTCTGTATGTAAATTAAGAAATAATATGTTTGAAAAAAGGAAGTAAGGGTCTACATTTTGCGTTTTATTTCATCTCGACTGAACTGTATTTACGCTTTACTTTACTAACAGGGAAATAGTAAACGATATGCATATATATCATATCATTGAAGTTCATTTCAACAAAGTAAAAAAGTAAAAAAAAATGAGTGGACCTATTGTAAAAACAGAGGTTAATAGCAACAAAAAATAAATAAATTCTTATAAAATAGCTTAAATTTGATTGCTTTGAATTATTTGTCATTTCTGATTTTGTAACTTATAAAATAACGTCATCATTTGGTCAAGATCTGTCTCGTCATGTTGTATGTATTCAAACTCAATTCACTCGGTCGATGACTGCTGCCGGCTGAACCTTTCTTTGTACAATGCGTACAATAGTCCCAGAACGTGCTCAAAACCAGCCCAACAAGAGTAAGCGAGATCACATGATCTGCAGAAAGAAAAAAACGTTTCTAAAGAATTCCTTCAGTACTCTTGACAAAGCTTATATTTTAAGTTTGGTACCCACCAGTCCAATGGCCCTTGGAGTCCACTCATCGTCATCTATTATTAGAATTGTTGCAGACAGGCGTCAAGTCATATTAATTCTGATTGCTTCCTGAAAATCACAATAGTACAGTTAATGTTGAGTTAAGCTTGATATGTATGTATAGTTTGTTTTGTATCTGCTATAGTCATGAATCCATTTAAACTATTTACCTTTTCTTATTTTCGCTGGAACGATAACTCGCAACAAAGCAGCCCGAAGTCTTTCCTGTTTTAATGATAACATTTTTTCCTTATGATGAGCACTCTCACACAAACTCTCACCTTCTTTCAATACAAAAAAGAGCAGCCGAGGAGCATATAATGCACTCTTTGGACGACGGACAGCCTGTACTAAAAGACAGTCATAATAAAATCCGCAAAACCTTCATCTTTCGAAACCGTATATAAGGGATTTTTCTGGAGAAGTTCTGCTCAGTCAAAAAGAACCAACCAAGTAATCCATAAAGAAAAATTTCTCCCAAAAGTCCACATATAAAATCCTCATCTCTAAGCTCTCCATTTATCTATCTCAAATATAAACAATTACGTCACAATTCGTGTAGTATTAATGGTGTGCAGTTTACAAACGTTATGTCAGTAATCAAGAAGGAAAAAGCATTCTCTAAAATCTCCACATCTCAAATCGTCAACTCAAGATTTTCCATTTTATCTCAACATAAACTTCATTCGTGCAGTACTTGTGTAGCGCAGATATCATTTCTTGGAGACACCTGCAGCTGTACAATAGCGGATCAGGTAGCAAGAAAAAGTAAGGGAATAAACTCCTTTATTTTCTTTCTCCTATTCTTTTCGCATACTACTAACTTCATCAAAGAAATCTATTGATGAAATCGTGCATATTCTCTCTGGTCATTTACTTTGGCCCTCTCAGTTTCATACCAAATAATTGTACTTGAATATGTCGCTTACTCATATTTTTGGTTTCACATGTTTAAATAGATCACTTGCATTATACACAGAGACAACTTTTCATCTTTCATAACGTACTGTTTATTTTGCTCTTAGTGCTTTTAAACCTTTCGAAACGTTGTTTCAATTCAGCAGAGGAATTGTAAAGCAAAATAGGAAACAAAAGGCTCAAAATCACCCATTATATTGTTATGCTTGCTGTCGCTTTAGCATGAACACAGGCTCAAATTCATTCTTACGGGATATTTAGGGGTGTGATGTGACTTTCTTCCGACGGGGCTTTCGAGCCTCTTTTCTTACATTCGCATGTGATTTATGATCACATTTCGTCTGTAACCTGGAACCGTCTGGAACGGATTCACCTGCAAACTGCAATATGTATGTGATAAGCCAGAATAAAAATACATTGTATAATATTTTAATGGTTGTATAATGTTGTCAATATTTTCATATTATTATGATGAACTTTGCCAACAATACTGCAGGTACAAAATGTATTTTTATTATTGTGTCTACTTACCAAGAGCTGTTTGGATTGCCTGGACGTATTTGGGTGTTCATAGGACGGAAGGCTTGAATTGGATCCGAGAAGCTGCGTTAGTGTGACGCAGCTAAACGGATATTTTTTAGTGTAAGTGTTTGTGTATTGTGTTGTGTGTGTGTCATGTATTGTGCATGGATGTTTGAAGTTTTAATAATGTGTTTGTTCCTTTATTGCAGTTTTTGGCCATTAAAAACCACAACGATCAGTGTCCTCCAACTCTCCAACTGTGTTTGTAGCTTTAGCAAACGACAGTGGAAAGTGATGGATAATTTTTAAAATCATTGCGCAATAATGATAAAATGAAGTGCATTAATGTATTTTAATAGCGTTCTTAAAATTTTAATTCCAGCAAACTAATATGGATAGCTGTTGGCTCTGCTGATCCTCGCTTGCGTGTCGTCTTTGTTTTTCTACCTTATTTGCAAGGATTACCTCTATGGGAAAATCAAACATGCACGAAGATATAGACCAGGCATTAGGCATTACGACACATTGCCTATGGTTGAAGTGGACTAGAAAAGATTTAACGATGTTGAAGTCATCATTCTGTTGCTGGCTATGGGAAATTACGGTACGACATTGTTATTTTCTAAAGGTAGAATTAAGGTGTGCTGCAGTACCTCATACGTAACCCTATTGTTCTCGTGAAGCCACGTCGTTCTAATCGCGCTAACTGCCAGCAACCGAACCCACAAAAGTACAATGTGGTCCTGATTTGACTGTAATGATACCATTTCCCAATTAAAGCTGTCCACAGATTCTCTTGTTATGACAAACATGAATTGATAACCCTCCATATGCATTATCTGGATTTAATCCATATAACTTTTGAGAACGTAAAAGTAAATTTCACTGACATGGCACTATTTGGTGTGTCCCCACGATGATGTAATCTTGTCTCGCATATTTTGCCTTGGGATTCTGACATTTTATCTTTTTCTGTTGGAAACTGCTTCAGCGTTTGGAGCCTCACGGAAGCTCGTTGCTTTCCATACCAAATTCAGAAAATATCTGCTCTAAAACCGACCATTTTTTGCTTTCACAAAACTTTTTTTTCCTGTTTGATATGCAAACCCGATTTTATTAAAGTAGGGTTTAAACCGTCAGTTCCGCAGACCTACTACAACTAAAATTTGCTTCTCATGATTGTATAAAAACATAATAAAGAATTTCCTTGAAAAAACAAGGAAATTAAGAAAACTAAACTTTAATTTAGTCTATGAAGTTTACTTCAATCTCTATACTAGTCATAGTATTTACTGCCAAGGGAGGGTTGATACTCTCTCATGAATGCTTATGTTAGACGCGTCCGATAAAGACCTGGGACTTTTTGGGAGGGACACTTTCGAATGCACGTCGAATATTAAGCTCTTTTGTTACAAAAAGTGGATAAACTGCTGATGGGCAGTCAGTGAAAATCACAAATTTGCGCTTGAAAAATATAATGGATAACGTTGCTTATTTGTTTGATGGACATTATTATTATTATTATATCATAAGTAATTTATTGCGGTTAGAAATACTGCTGTGACTGTTTCTTTTACTTCAATATTAGATACAAGTGCCTGTAAAAGATTTAACTTAAGTTCTTATGTGGCGTAAAAGATATTGAGCACATTTTTATTCTGGAACACACTCGCAGTCTTCTACCATTGTATGTTCCAGTGTCACCTTCTACGCTCGGATCAGTGATATTTCTGTTTGAACGGTGGCCTTCCTTTTTGGTACATTTGATTGCTACAAATTCAAAATAAATACACATATTCATAATCATGACCCTGAATGATTCTCTTAGTTTTCTTCTTAACATGCAAATTGTCATTTTATAAATTGTTGTTACCTTGGATTTACTTCCACACAATTTCCTTGTATATTTGTTTGTATTTCTTTTTTCGAGCTTTTTATTCGTTAGACCTGCCTTTTTGGCTGGTATCCTTTGATGCTACTTTGAACTTTCTTTTCCAAACACTGGCTCTTACTGTGGCCACCTACACGTAAAAGGAATTTGAAATTGTTAGTAAATATAAATGTCATATATTTCCACATCTATATTGAATTTTGTACACTAGGTTATCCCCAAATATTAGTAATGTTTTACAAAACTTACATCAGTAACAGGTGTAGCATTTTGTTCTTGCCTGATTTGATTGTGCATGCGTGAATTGTTCATAAATTCAATTGAACAGGTTAGGTACCCGGTGTAGCAGACGACAAGTGTGATAGTCTTGCAGTAACCCACCGATACGCCTTTGGCTGTAATTCCTGAGAAGCCACCTGAGAAACTACTTTGTCACCTGGTTTTTGAGCTTTTTCAGCTCGTTTGTGCTTGCCTATTATCTCACGTAACTTTAAATAATTCAAATACTTCTCCAAAAAAGTTTGTAGACTACCATTCAGGCTCTTTCCAATATCAATTTTAGTTGAGAGCTGCATTGACTTAGTCTCGTTATGGTATAAACCAAGAAACGTTATTTATTAATCTTCTATAGCAATTATTATCGTGATCAGCTTTCACACTGTTGTGATGGAGCTGAACTGTAATAACGCAGCTTGAATACTGTAACTATTAATATGCATGACTATGACAAGGGACTGATTTTTTGCTCCAGCTAGCTCATCTTTTTTTGTCCCGCTCTCAATCTGCCACTGTCATAGTGGATTCTTTGTTAAAACACATTGCACCATTACTTGCATACAAAATCATAGACATTATTTCGCATCGACACAGAAATGCATGCATTTTTTTAAATAGGATGCTCTAAAAATTAGCATGCAGTCTCGTATTGTCTTTCAAGTTTTATGCATTACGCGCAATATGGCGCACATTACAGTTTTTTATTTACTCGAACGTAATAATATCCATTAAAAAAGTTTCTTCAAGGTGAAAACTATTTAGACAATAGTGAGCATCCGCATCCCGTTAACTGTATTAAAATATAAAACTGCGGTTGCCTCATTATTCGATGAATTTTCCAAGTATTGTGTTAAAATCCCTTGAAATTTGTCCATATGTATGGGTATTGTAAGTCCTTATGACAGCAAACTGATAACAAAATGGTAGTAGTTCTTTCCGATTTCAATCTCTCTATTTTCCAGTTTACTGCGGTTTACGAATTTTTGAAACTGAATAAAAAATACTTTTAAATGTTTTGTTACATGTCATCATAAATATTATTGAATATAGTATTAGCACCAGAGATATTGATGCAAACGTATTAATTTGAACAGGTTTTAATCAAAGAAATTTTGCACTTATTAAAATTAATGTATCTGCTAACCAAATTATTACTGCTCTATACCAGCACTTAAATAACTACGCAAGCATTGTGTATTTTATCAAATATTATCTGTTTGCATGTACAAGATATTTTTATACATATTTAATGTGACGATAAAATATTAACTATTATCAGAACATACCCTAGTTATAAGGTAAAGTTTAGGGGCATAGCCTTAAGGTAACATTATTCTCGCTTTAACAAGACATTTCTGATAGATTGGATTGTTTTTCAAGAAGAAGATGCTAGTCATCAGCAGTTGTTTCATTAACATCGCATGTCTCTTCAATACCTATTAATGCCAGTCATAAGTAATAAAACATATATAATTATTTATTTTCTTGTGGCTAACGTGTCCTGCAAATTATCCAACTACTAATTTAAACTTGTAATAAAATATTTTTGAAACACACAGTAAACAATTACCTTTTCCAATGAAATCCAACCTCTTAAAAATCTCACCTGTCATCTACAAACCGTGATGGTTATTGAATCATTTCTAGTTACGAGTCTGGAGATAAATCATAAAATAAGTAACTATCGTGGACCCAGCCTACAAAAAAAATCACACCGTGCACTGAAATACTTTTCAAATTTTTAAGAATTGTAGAATCAGAATTTTGGAATAAACGAGCCACAAATCTAAAAGTGGAATTTTATCCAAAGATTTATTACGATACAAAATTTGTTATCAAGCAACTTACGTTCCAAATGGTAGAATATGTGATGATGAACTTATTGCCACAACTTATTCCAATCTCACGGTTGCTGACCCTCGCCACTGCGGATTCCTTTTGTTTACTCTCCATGTCTGATAACTTATGTGTGCTTTCTGTGAGTTCTGTCCAACTTATGAGTGTACTCATCTATGAATTAAAATTAATGGATGTAACTAAATATTGGCTAACAAAGCAACTCATATTATGCGTATTTGAAATGAATACATTAAAAATACCTGTCTGCAAACATCAGCCGCAAGAATGAAGATGAGACTGGCATTAACTATCGCGAACGATATATTTATTCTTTCTAGAACTGTTGCAGTTGTGAGCACTGCATCCAGCGATGTTGACATGAAGAATAGAAATGCAGCGAAGAGAAGAGCAAGCATTGAACCAAAAGCTTCATTGACAAGTTGGCACAGCGCGCAGAAATTTCGATACATTTTGTGAATTTCCGACCAGGACATTTTGTTTTTTCGTGTTCTCATTGGTTTGGGTTTATTTCCTGTTTTGGAAGCACTGCAGATTAGCAATAGTTTGCGCGTTCGGCATTTTTTTCGTTTTACGGCCCCAAAGTAGTCACCTATTTCATTTTTAAGAGTGTCAGAGAACCCTTTGGCAGCAGTCCAAACTGTGAGCACAGTCATCAGTAGTAATAAATCTTGGAACCTCCAATGAAGCAAGTATTGTATCCTACCAATGGTGTATAAAACTGTCAAAAAATAATCAAGACAAGAAACTTCTTCAGATTTTAAAATTATATAACTTTCTGTGACACTGGTGATCCTGAAGAATGTAAAACGAGCTTGGGACACAATTCGCTTGTTCCAAGCAGCAGTAGAAAACGGGTCTAGTACACAAAATTGGAGAACACTTGTCATTGCAGCACATGTCGTAATTGTGCATATCAAAATGACGAAGAATTTTCTCTGAATCTAAAAAACAATAAAATACATATTGCTTTAATACATACTTATCACGATATTGTCAAAAATTACTGTAGTTTAACATTTAGTACTTTCATATTTCCAAAGGAGAATGATTTTGCTTGATTTTGAATAAAGTTGAAAATTCGCACGTATTGAGATCCATCGAGAAAGAGCTTCTTCAAGGTGAAAACTCTCAAGACAATAGTAAGCATGCCGTTCATTGTGTAAAAGTAAAGAGCTGCGGTTGCCTCATTATTAGAAGTTTTTTCCAAAAATTGTACCAAAATCCTACGAAATCTGTCCACGTAAATGGGTATAGATAGGCAGTTGATCAATCCGCAAATTACAAATTGGTAAAAATTCTTTCGGAGTTCAAACTTTCCATTTCCAGTTTTACTTCTACTTATACGAAATGGGATTAATAACAAGTAATAAGCTAAATTAAAGTAGACAAGAAGGAAATTTGCTAAATTTGAAGAAGGTTTTTCTCTTGTCGTAGATGATTTTTTCTCCCGTGTTGATGGAATCATGATATTCCAGTTTTAATATAAAAAACAATACAATTTTGAAAGGTTCTATTGGCATGTGTCTGAATAAAGTAAAATATTAAACTCAACCAATGATATACGCTTTGAAACTTCAAAATTTATAAACGTACATGATTATGCAAGTAGTGCAATTAGTTTTAGAGTGTGACACGTAAGAATTATACTAATGATAACATTTCTTAAGTATTTGACAATAAAAAATACATTAATGGCTCCTTTATTTGCGCTCATGCGGCTCTTAATGTACTTTAATATCAAAACCAACCTTCAAATTGGCAACGAACAAGAGAAGCCGTCTTGATGTCAATTGTGTATGAATTCGTGGTAATATAGAAAAGAATAGTTCCACAAATATGTGGGAACAGAAGAAGCGCAGAAGCAGGGAAAATAACTAAAACTGTCAGTTTATTCGCATTTGAATAAGTTTAGAGCTCAATATACTCGACGGAAAAAAATTTGAATCGCCTTGTCACCGAGACAAGGAGGCAAATGTACCGTAAGCTCTGAATCTAAGCTTTGTTTGAATTTATAAATAGGAGTTGGCGTCGTTTTTAAGTCAATAATGATGTTGGCTTGGTTGCTAAGAGTGAACATAACACAACAAGTAAGGCCTTTACTTAACACCTATACATGCTTATGTGTTCCGCTGTTGTGTAGCTTGTGACTACATGCTATACACAAAACATGTATTTTTCTAACACGTAAGTTTTGGATCTTAATTAAAAATGTTACGTTCAAACGCGGTAAGAGACACAATTAACTCAAACACGACACATATTTAAAATTGTGTTTGTTTGAATTGCTTCTGTAATATTTTACTTGATGTACACAACTAAGGCTTTTATAATAACCAAAACATGTTGACAACAAGTTTAAAAAATCAATCGTTAAATTTCAACAAAACAAAAATTCATTCCAATGTGGAACCATCAAAAGCACCTTTCAATGAAATCTTTTACTGATATAGACGCTGAAATGTATATCCAGTATTGCTTGTTTGAAACTATCAGGCGATAATATTACGTGCAGGAAACGCGTGCTAAAAAAATATACGATCCGTTTTGCTTAAACATGTGATACCAAAAACATATTACAAGATTTTGTTTTTTGGATATACTTTGAAGATTTCTGTTTCTGTGGTGATTACAGAACAAACAATTTTGAACAGGAAAAGTTAAAATAAATGGTGGTAAATATGATGATTTTAAGTTCACTAATTACAAGTTAACGAAGTCTTAAGTTGATGCTGGGTATTTTTTAAATGTCAATAGAATATCTGCATTTCCATCGCAAAAGGGATTGTGTATTAAAAAGCAGCTCAAAATATAAATTTGGATATGTAAATTTGTTCCACTTTCGTTGTAAAATGGCTTTAAAATGATATCTAAGTTTTTACTGACCGCCGAGGGTCCAGAACCCATTTAAGCAGCATAAGGTCCTTTCTTCCTCTTTCGTTTTGGTTAGTATGCCCGTACATGCTTTATTCAAGTAGTCAATAAATTTCATTTTAAAGTACAAAACTGAATATCATATTTCTTAATCTGTAGTTCAAAATCAAAAATTGACTTGTGTTGTGACTATTATCAAGGTTCGTATATAGTATTTAATATCCTTGCATGACTAGTTTAAACATTAAGGAAGTAACTAACTACAATAATGCGCATTGTTTCTTGATTTACATGGCCTATATTTGTAAGCTAGTCTATGAACAAGTTGTAATCCAAGATAACATAACTATGTATATCCAAGCAATGTATGCATTACAGAAATTTTAGAAGCAACCAATCACGATAGTTCTAAAAATGACTTGAGTATTTCATGAAGTGATACACGTATCTTAACAATACGATTTGAATGGCTTGTATGTGTAATCTACTCTATGAACAATTTATAATATAGTCATTTTAAATAAGTATAGTTGGGCAACTTATTTATATGTAATATAATTATAAGTTAAAATATAGGATACAATATAATGAAAAATACATATACTCTCTTTAATATGTCTACATAAATGTATATGTCTTTCACTAATAATTCGATGAGGTCTAAAATTGTATTCCTAGTTCAGTATTGTAAATCTGATATAATATGGAAGAAATGGAGAAGATACTTTGTAGTAAATGATATACTAATGCATCTACATTTTTTCAAAATTGGCAGAATTAACTCTCTCTGTAAATGAATTTTTTGGTGATGGTTACATGGTCCTAGCATCCATTGAAAAATACGTTGGAGTAAATTCTTTAAAAGGGAGAAGTTAGAAACTAACAAATCAATTAAATACTTTAAACGGGTTAATATAAAAATCAATGACGTTAAGTCTTTTAATTAAAATATTACGTAGAACTTTGTAAGATTTAGAAAAAACTTATCAACACTACGTACGTTTGCTACAACAAAA
>JAQIXX010003458.1:0-19590 GCA_034700605.1 Willowsia nigromaculata | reverse complement strand
AAAAGGAAAATGGGCTCCACTCTGGAAGAGTTCCCTATTGACAACGGTCTTACTACCTGAAAGGAAGTTGGAAACATGATGCGGGGGACACCAAAGCTCGTCTCCCCCAGCATCTACCACTTGGTACTGTTCGTTTCCAATGCCAGGAATGCCTTCGTTTCCGAGCCATGAATGCGTCAAGGGGTCCGCCTTCTCACTCAAGGGCTCTGTAACTTCATGGTTGGAATACGAAATGAACCGTTTCGATTTCATTTCAAAATGTGAAGTGAGCAAATCTCTCATAGATAAGCATGAAATAAAAGTTTGCATTCCAAATTTAAAGTTTTGCATTTCTTTTCAGTCGGTTTCGATTGCGGAGACGGAGGAGAGAGAACAGGCGTTGGAATGGGCACACCTCATCTACCCATATATCTTCAATCTAATCGTAAGTGAGCGCACCCATCAGGATGTAAATGGCTTTGTGTGAAGGTTGACTTGGATCCCCCATTCAGGGGAACAGTTTTAACTGCACAGAAAAACGTGGAACCTCTGCTAAACCGTGCTTCTAAGATTCTGGAGCGCTTGGTCATCGTTTCCTCCTGTTGCCCCTTTGGGGTACAGGGGTTCTAGTGTGGATTTATTTCAATTTTCAAAGCGAAGCAACAGCGGCTACACGCAAATTATTCATTTGTATTTTGAACTTCTCACGCACCACGCACCTCAAGATGAGGGTTCAAAATTTCAATTTTGTTCGCAAAGTACCAGTTCTGAAATATCTCATTATTGAGAACTCTACTCACCGGGAAGCTCTCCGATCGAAAAACTGGGAAGATGGTGAAGACAAGTGTGAAAGGCTGATATGTAGTGAAGAGTTTGGGGACAAGCCCTCGACTCACTACATTTGTTGAAATAAGCTTATCCGAGAAGCAAATGCTCTAGAGGAAGGTTATCTCCATATTAACTTATTCAGTTCCAAGCGGACATACAATTTAATGATAAGCACTTGTCAATACTTCAAAATTGGTTACCGAATGTCATTGATATTGTTTTATGTGTGTAATTGTAATCTATTAGATGATAAAATGCTGAATAGAGTTTTGCACTATAAAATTCTATAAAAATGTTGTATTTGTTTATTAATTTCGACATTCATTCATTTAGATGACAACCGGTAACAAAATCATTGACTGTATTTTTTAAACTTTCAATAAATTGTTGTTGCATTTGAAACAATGTTTTCGATTGCTCCTTACAATTTTAAATCTTTTTCAAAAAAATCTTTAAGCATTTAGGATGCATGTCTTTTTAAAAGCATTCAAAACAAATTCCCCTCCTCAGGTCGGTTCATTTTACGCATTTTTTAACTGCTTCATTGCAGCATCCAACCAGTTCTTGATTCTATAGTTGGTCAAATCCAGAAACTCATTTGGAATGCTGAACTCACAAAGCCTAAATATTTGAACCCCACAAAGCTCTTCTTGTCCACCGGACCCCTTACAATACAGTCCTCCCCCTAGTTCCCTATCACAAAGTGACCCTCCAGTGTATTTTTCAACTCCACAAATCTCATTTTCCTCGATATCCACATCATACGGGACTTGCGACAATTTATCCATTCTTTTCTGGCATTCCTTCCTGTCCAGCATCTTAAACTCCCTCTTTTGCAACGGCAAACTTCCTCTGGACTCCGTTCCCAAGGATTCTGTTCGATAAGCGACTTCCATCGCGGTGTCACCAGTGTGGAATGTTTGACTCCAAAGTTTAGCCGGCTTCTTCCCACTCTTTGATTGCAACTTTACCAACGCCAGGTTGTCCTTGTAGTAGGGATCCTTCTTGATTTTCTCATTGCTCCATTTTCCTGCTTTCCAGCTTTCATAAGTCAAAGTGACCATTCTCTTCCTTCTACTTGCGCCACCCCACGCAGGTCTGGGCACCTCAGTCAATGGCCCCATTGCAGCTACGGTTTTAATGCCAATCGTTTTCCCACCTCCTTTCTTCAAGTCAGTCACCCCAACGACGACCTTCAGCCCATCCTTATAATTGCCATCTTCCTTGACCACACAGGAAGCAGCCGTCAGTACCATGTCATCAGCCACCAAAGTTCCTCCACATGATTCTCCATCACTATTGGTTATATGGACATGAGCCGGATACTCCGACCTTCCAACATCCTTTCCATACACAGATGGCTCCCAAAACTCCACATTATCCTGAGTGCCCGCAGTTTCAACAATCCAGTCATGGAAGTACCCCATGTCATTGAAGCTACTTGGTGGACAAGTTAATGAGTTCAGGTTTTTCAAACAGCTATCCGTTGGCCATGCTGCGAAGCTCACGACGCCACAGAGTGCTGCCAAACCATTACTATCCCGACAAACAAATGGACCACCGGAATCTCCCTTTCCAAAATTTGGACTCACGATGTCATTCATGATACCTCCAGCAAACAAGAGTTGCTCATGTTCTGAAGGCAATATCCGTGGAACCTCATCTTTCCTATGGATGATCATATTTGCCTTCTGCATTTTCCTCGGATTACGAAGTGTGTCCGTGAGTCCAAATCCAATTACGTATCCCCGTTTATTATAATCTTTAAAAATGAATCATCATTAGTTTTAAAGCTATCATATGAAATATTTTATGCAGCCACTTACCCAAAGCATTAAATCCCGAGTCCACAAGCTTTAAAGCTTTGATTTTATCCCCAAACTCAATTTTTTCTTTCAACTTGATTAAAGCCACATCCCCCCAAGATGACCCCGCAGGGGCATCAGGCTGCGTCCAACTGGAGTTTGGGAACACATGGATTTCTTCCGGATGATAGGTTCTGTCTGTGGGGATATCCCTCATATAAATGTTAATTCTTATAGTCCCCACATGATCATACCATACCCTTCCCCCATCCTTTTTCCCATCCAATTCATAACTGAGGATCCGCTTTTTCTCCTCATCCACAACGCAATGAGCTGCAGTGATAATCCAACGCTCATTGTATACAGTGCCTCCACAATTCCAGTTGCCAATCCTTGTAAAAAACGGGAATTCTTCGGGTTCCGTTCCAACCAAAGTTGTTAGTGGGATATCCATAGAATCAGGGAGACAGCAGAGGGCGGCTATTCCTGGTTCCCCATTTTCGTCAACGCACTCGTCCCGAACGGTTTCCACATATTTTAAGGGCGACCGATTAACATACTTGACACTATACAAATCAGTCTCGCAAATGTTTCCAGAAGCCTTTGATTTTGATACGCATGTTGTGTTAACACAGTCGTTGAGGGAGCGTATATAGTAGTCGTAAACTGTTGAAATTAAGAGAAGAAGCCATTAAGTTTTTGGATAGCTTAATTTTTTGTTAAAAAATTGACTTAACCATACGGTCATCCCCTCCTGGGGTTGGGGTGGAACAGCATACTTGATGATGTACAGATTTCGTATTCTCTTTCTCAAAATAAAGTTCCTCTCCACTTTTACAGGCAGGGATATTTGGAACAAATTCAACATCCGGTGGGGCTTGCATCGCAATACTAACACAAGTCTGAGAGGAGGTAGCTGGAAATGATTTCAGATACCAAATAAACATTGAGTCTTTCTATTTATAAATTAAAATGAATATTTGGCTATCGGCATTTCTACCTTTTAGCAGTGCTAATAGCACTGAAATAGTTGCAAGTACTGCAACTTGCTTCATTTTGATAAGTAGTACTCTTAAAAAGTCCAAAATGAACGTGTAAATATGAGATGAATTAATACTGCGACGGAGTCCATGGGTCACCCTAGTCTTGGAAACTCTGGTGAGCTACTGGCAACTTGGAATGGTTTTGATTCGCTATTTAATGAAATAAAGAATGAGAAATATTTTCATGAAGTTAATTGTTCTAAGGAAAAATGCATATATATGTATATAGTCTTAAAAATTTAATTCGTTCTGTAATTATGAAAGAATAAATTATGCACTTTAAGAATAGCCTACTCACCCGGTCAAAACATAAAATTTCACACGTGCTCGCAGACATGAGAGAATTTATAAGACGCCAGTGGGCATGGACCGTGACTCACAGTTAAACTCTGTGATGCATGCTCTTATCTAAATAGGAAATCTATGCAAGACGATCTTCATTTCATAATTTTTATCCAGTTCAAGCATCCATTATGTATTGCTGTACAGTGTAACATGCTTAGATAATTTTATCAGGATGCAAGAGTATAGAATTAGCTGGGAGTAAAATTTTTTAATAATTACGGATTATTATATAATAAGCCATCATTAAATGTTGTTGCGGGTTCGTGTAAATTTTTAAAGTAGTTTTTGTGCAGCCTTAGTGAAAACAAAGTTGTTAGCTGAGGGATCTAGAATGGCTGGCACCATTATAATATTTTTAATTTCCCCATATTTCAGCTCCAATTAAGTTACAATCAAAACAAAACAGGATGACATCGTGTGCACAACTGCATATAACATTCAATTCTTTATGGAAATGATGCGTACGTCAAAAATGGAAGCCCTCCCCTAATTAATCGCCTTCTCTAAAGAAAATTCCCTGCACTTAGGAAAAATATCTCATGAAAGTACTTTATATCTTTACTTATGACTAGGTTATTATAACCAAATAATATTCGTTGTGTTGGAGGATGCTACAAAATAAATAGTTTTGTTGACTTCTTTAATTAATGATCAATGTATATAGTGTTGGTACCAACGTATTTTACAGCACGTAAGTTCCTTAAATATTTTTTATTAATAATAAGCAAGAAAACATTGTAATGTCCATTACAATGACCATTTACAAAATATGATCATGATCAAGCGAAGATTTTTAATTACCAACTTTTTGGGGTACAATGACAACTGGCTACTTTAACAATAATCATTCGCACCATTTTCAGTTTCAGATCTGGAATGACGCAAAGTTGACCCAGGTTTTCAAGTTAAATCTTTCCAGCAGTCCGTAAGCTTAAATTGACAAACAGAAAGTGCAGATATCTAGAACTTTCTGGTAGTACGATTTCTTCTGTCTTGTGCGTTCACTCTTGCAATTTTTGCGAAAAACTACTTTCTGTTGAAAACACAGCAAGTGAAGTGTAACTCTTGTGGATAGAATGTGCACAAACATGCCTCTTTAAACTCTTGTTACAGAAGTAACCATGCAAATTATTCTCATATAAAAATTTCAAAATTCAATAGCTTCCTGGCTTTTCTTTACCGACATTCCACGTATGGCAGTTCACAAGTTGTCAAAATTGATTCTCTTTGAAGCACGCAAGTTATAAAATGACGATCAAAAGCTTTATTTAAAATTTTAATTACATAGAAGCGTACCAAATATTTCGGTATAATTTTAAATATGAAAGGATTTACGTAGTGTTGCGCCTTCTCTATGTTCCTATAGCTTATCGCTAGAATGCACGTAAATTTTAAATGACACAGAAAATAATTACTGACCTCCTACAATTCTGGAATTATACCAGAAGGAAATTTTAATTAAAACTTTGAAGGAACACAATTTCTAAATGCCATGTTATTTTGTTATGATGAATATAAGTCCACAAAGCGTGTGTGTGGGAAGTTGCATAAAGACTACGTTTGCATCAACAGAATATGAAGAATAACAAAATTAAATTCTTGTTTAAACTATCAAAACATTTATCTCTAAAGCAAAAACATGTTTAAATTTAGCACAGTGACATGACAACTCGTGTATTTAATTGTATTGATTATTGATTGACTGCTTTTGACGTAGGCGATTTTGATGTGCTCGTTCTAGCTCGTGTGTGCCCATGAGGGAAACTTGCATAAAACTTGAAGTGTAGACAAAAAAATGAAGGTCAAAAAATAAACTATTTATTGGAAAGACATAAAGTTATTTACAAAAATGCTCAATTTTTCTATGAAAAAACGGTGCCATTCGGAATATGTAAATGAGAGTTTCTCATGTACCAAAGAAATCAATACTGTTTGATGAAACTACCGTATTTCCTGTATTTATAGCCCGGCTAAATTTTCAAATTTGTAGGGCTGAAAGGAGGCTACAATAATAGGCAGGCTATAATTTTAGGGAGGCTTAAAATCCAAATCAAGGACTACTAACTACATATTTTATCGCAAATTATTTTTTAGGAAATCAAATGAACTACATTACAAGAATATTTTTATATCCATGAAGCCTAAATTAGATGGATAGAGACACATATTCACCTAATTTAATGAATAGTACCATATTTTGATTGCATTGATGGTTATGGAGAGATTTATGCACATAATTATAAATGTGCAAAAGAAAGTATATGTAAATGAATGCAAAAAACCCGGCTATAAAAATAGGGAGGCAAAAAATTGAAATTTGCCTCGATTTTCTAAGGCTATAAATATAGGGGGCTATAAATTTAGGGAGGCTATAAATACAGGAAATACGTTAATTATATCATTATCTAATTATCTTAACATTTACTTAAGTTGCTTCATTGCACTGTCCAACCAATTCTTGATCTTTGACACATCAATGAACTCATTCGGAATGCTGAAGTCACAGAGTCGGAATACCTGAACTCCACAAAGTTCCTCCTGTCCATTGGCCCCCTTGCAGTACAATCCTCCCCCAAGTTCCCTATCACATAATGACCCTCCAGAAGGAGTCTCCACCCCACATACCACATTACTATCAATCTTCACATCATATGGGATTTGACTCAATCTATTCATTCTCGTCTGGCATTCCTTCCTGTCAATCACTTTGAATCTTCTCTTTGTCAATGGCAAACTTCCTTTCGCCGCCGTCCCTAAAGACTCTGTTCGGTAAGAGACCTCCATTGCCATGTCGCCAGTTTGAAGCTTTTGACTTCCAAGTTTTGCTGGGGTCTTTCCACTCTTTGAAGCCAGCTTTACCAACGCCACATTATCCTTGTAGTATGGATCCTTCTGGATTTTCTTATTGCCCCATTTTCCTGCTTTCCAGGCTTCATAAGGTAATTGGGTCATTCGCTTCCTTCTACTTCCACCACCCCACGCAGGTCTAGGCACCTCAGTCAATGGTCCCATTGCCGCCACAGTTTTCACCCCAATCGATTTTCCTCCCCCTTTCTTGGCATCCATTACCCCCACAGCAACCATCAGTCCATTCTTATAATTGCCATCTTTCTTGACCACACATGAAGCGGCAGTCAAAACGAGGTCATCAGCCACCAATGTCCCTCCACAAGAGTCTCCCTCACTACTAGTTATATGAACATTAGCGGGATAATCAGACTTGCCAACATCCGCCCCATAAAGAGATTGTTCCCACAACTCTGCATTATCCTGTGTCCCCGCAGTTTTTACAATCCAGTCATGAAAGTACCCCACATCATTGAAACTACTTGGTCGACAAGTATCCGGAGTCAGATTCTTCAAGCAATCTTCAGATGAACCTGCCAAGAAGCTGACCACTCCACACAAAGCTATCATCCCCTTTTCATCCCGACACGCAAATGGACCACCGGAATCTCCAGTGCCAAAATTGGGACTAATGATGTCATTCAGGATACCTCCTCCAAACATGAGCTGGTCATGCTCCTGAAGCATAAAATTTATTTTATCTTTCGGGTGAAGAATCATATTCGCCTTTTGCATTTTCAACGGCTGGCGAAGAGTATCAGTTTGTCCAAATCCGGTTACAAATCCATGGGTGCCATATTCTAAGAAATAATCATTAAAATCTCTGCATACCCCATATTTTTGTGCAAAAATCACTCATCTGCTTACTTAAAGCGTCAAATCCCGGCTCCACAATCCGAAGCGCTTTGATTTTCTCCCCAAACTGAATTTTAGTCTTCATCTTGAGCAAAGCCACATCCCCCCAAGACGTCCCCTCAGGAGCATCCGGTTGAGTCCAGCTTGAGTTCGGGAACACATGGACTTCCTCCGTTGTGTAGATCCTCTCACTTGGAATATCTCTCATCAAAATGTTAATTCTCACAGTGCCCACACCATTGTAGTACGCATGAGCCCCATCCTTTTCCAAATCCAGGATCCTCTTTTTCTCCTCATTTACAACACAATGAGCTGCAGTAATTATCCATTGCTCATTATAAACTGTGCCTCCACACCCATAATTACCGACCCTCGCAAAATACGGGAATTCTTCAGGTTCCGCTCCTACCAAAGTCGTTAACATGACATCCATCGTATCCGGGGGACAACAGAGGGCTGCAGTTCCAAGATTCCCATTTTCGTCGACACACTCATCTCGAACAGTTTCCACATATTTTTGAGGCTCTCTATTAATATACATCATCGTTGGGCGGTGGTCAGGACATAAGTCTTTTGAGGAGGATGCGGTTGCTTTGGAAACGCAAGTTGTGTTTTTGCACGCGATAGAGACGCCCTTGTAATATTGGTATTCTTAAAGATGACAAATATTTTACTTATGAGTGCATTTTCTAAGAAGCAAAATTAAATATTTTGAAATATTTTATGCATACGGTTATCTTCAGCTGAAGGACAGCAAACTTGTGTGTGCAGTCCAGTCTCAGGATCTCGTTCAATGTACATTTCCACCCCCTCTTTACATTGGGGCACATAAGGGATAGTGTCAGTACTGGGCGGGGCTTCGATTTGTACATTGTTTGTTATGCAGTTTTGTGTGGACACTGAAATTCGCAAAACCAATTAGTAATTTTAGCTTATTTGGTGGGCAGATTTGTCATTTTATTTGCAAATGTTCTCTTACTTTGGAGTAGTGCTAAAAGCACTATCGCCACACATGACAAATTGATTGGTTCCATGTTGCTGGATAGAAGCAACATTCAAAAGCAGTAATTTTAAGGAGCAATCTACAAATAGGTTACTCCAGACGGAGATCACGTGCAATACTGAAAAATA
Organism: Willowsia nigromaculata; assembly: GCA_034700605.1. Lineage (NCBI taxonomy): Eukaryota > Metazoa > Arthropoda > Collembola > Entomobryomorpha > Entomobryidae > Willowsia > Willowsia nigromaculata. The sequence continues at coordinate 10,757 of JAQIXX010003458.1, read as the reverse complement.
TGGTGAATACCGCAAGAATATTTATTTGTTATGCAAGCGCAATTTTTAATAATTATAGGTGGAATGAATGGAATCCCGGAAAAGGTGAGATAATTATAGATATAAAAATCTAAGCTAAGACTTGACCCAGTTATGACTTTGTTTACTGTATTTTGTACATGTTGAAATTTTAACCTAGTTTGGAGCACACTTTTCGCCATGCTCATTTGGATTTGATGGCGGTATTTGTTTCGGTTTACTGACTCAACTGATTTAACCAACCAGTTTGTAGACTTCCTGGTATCTCACGAAAGCATGAGAAAATGAGCGCTTGGATGCGTAAATTGTTCAGAGTGTAAAAACTGGTCGGGAAAATGTGTTTGAATTGAGACGATGATGAATAATATTAACATTTTCAAGTTTTCAGTAACAGAGGATGAATGAAAAACGTAACTATGAACATGTTTACATGACTCCCGTGGATATCACAAATGTAGATGTAAAATATTATTTATGCATATTTGTTAATTGATAGCTATAGATATTTAAGTTTAAAATGAGCTTCAATAAAATGAAACACACTATTTCATGCAAATATCTTCCAAGCCATTCATATCAAGCTTATATAATCTCATTGTGGTCTACTCGCGAACATGTAATAATTAAGATTAATCTGGTTCTTAATTCCGAGGAATTCTGAAGAAACAGTGATCATCAAAGCGACTCCAGATACTGGCATTTTTCACAGGAGCATCAGAAAGAATACTCCCACCGTAAATTAAGACAACAATATTTGCGGTGCATTGCTTGGTCGCACTCATGCTTCGTAAACTAAATTGCCAGAGGGGAAGCTATAATATGGAATAAGAGAGCACAGATTTTTGGTGCTTGGGTGTTTTAACCTGTTAGTTGCTTTGTATTGATGCATGCAATTCTTGCGTAATTTTATGCACATAATTAACAGTTGTTCAGATATCTTATGTAATCTTGTACGCCTTCAAAATACTTTGGTATGTCTTGCATCTTGATGCATAATAATGTGTCAGTGTGCTGATTAGAAGATTTCACCTAAATATAGGAATATTTGATATTGTCGGGATTGCAATTAAAATGCAAAATTATTGTGCATAATTGTTTACTAGGAAGACATTTTATGATTTTTAGAAATATTCTCGGGTCTCTGTCTGGTACCAACTTTAAAGGCGAAACAAGGTTAAACATTTGAATGCACAATTCGTCAAGAATATCAGATTACATGATATCATTTGCATTATTATCCAGGTACTAATTGCGCGATGCACAATATACTCTCTTGATTAAACCACACAACAGGAAATCAAAAGCAGCACCAGAAAAACTCAGCATTAAGTCTCAGGTGAGGAAATTCATTACTTTTATATCCCTCAGCTATAAATACTAGAATGATAATGAGGTGACGCATGTTAATAATTAGCTCAAAATGGGAGGTCTTTTGTGAAATAAATTTCTGTGGATTCTAGCAGTTTAACTAGGGAGTTGTCATGTCTGCCTTTTTTCAGCAGCATTTTGAATATGAATGTTTAGTCTAGTTTTGTAATTTTTAAACTTTATCCATGTCTACTTTATATGTCTTGTAAGTGGACAAGTCTACAGTGTCACTTGTCTATAGACTTCAATGTAGACTGGATTTGGTAAAACGGCATTTCAAATCTACAATGTAGAAACTTTTTACTATTTACACATGAAATTTACAACTCCCCGTTAGTTTATCAAAATTGGTCTCTCATTCATAATTGAATTGCGTTTTAAAATTCAATTAGTAAAATTGGATAATATTTTGTATGTTTTGTGATTCTACTTAGTAAATTTCAATGTCAATCAAATTGAAAACTCTTTTCTTAATAAATTAAGATGTATATTTAATAATAGGGCAACTTTACATGATGTTTTTTAATGCTGCAGTCGTCATCATGGCTAACCCAACACTGCAGTCAAGTCGTCAAGCACTTGACAATAAATTGGAATCAAAATTTTTTCTGATCCATTTACTTTTACTGATGGTAGCCACTACCAATACACAAATTTCTTAGTGTGCTATTTCAATATTACATATATCTTGTTGATTTCTCCTTTCAAATTTGTACCAAGCCAAAAATGTCCAGGCAGTTTTGTAATTTCAAAAAATATCTTCCAACAAACTCTTTGCATTTTGTTGAACTTGCTTGGGTATTTTGTAAATATTACAAATTTACGGAACCAGCTTATGAAACTGATCAACACAAAAGTCAGAGACGCTGGAGTATATTTTGTTGTGATTGGATTATTTTCTCACTTTCTGCTCATTATCACATCACACTTATCTTTATGGTTTCACGAAAGCAAGTTTGCGGGCATAATAAACTACCTAGTAGAAAAAAGAGAGAAGTTTCCTAAAGGAAAAATTTATTGGTGGCAGAAACGAATATTTTGCCAACTTGTTCTCCTAACGTTAATGGTATTATCAATGTACGAGGTTATATCTACATATGGCATTTTGAAATATCCCTTTAGAAAAGTCCTTTTTGATGCGACGATTGACGCACAAAAAATGTTCTTCTTGATAGAAATAGATAAAGTTGTTAATCAAACAATCGAAATATCTAGTCAGGATTACATTCTTGCATTTGTTGGGCATTTAATTTGGCAAAATAGGATGCTAAACACATACTTTGTCATAGGTGGCATATGTTTTGCAGTGTTGACAGTTTGGTCAGCGTCACTCCGTTACAGGAGAAGTTTGGAGACAAGTGAATCCCTCAATTTGACTACTGTTCAGTCCCAGACACCAAACTGGGAAGAGGTTTACGCGACATATAAGGCGATCAAAGAGCTGTCAAGACTTGTAAGCAGTGCGTTTGGAGTCACGTTTACTTGCTTTCTGACATATTGTGTTACAACAAATTCGAGATTCTTGGATTCGATTCTTTTTGAAAATGAGATGAACCTTGTAGGATTTCTCACGTACAGTGTAGCAATTACGTGTGCGCTAATATTGTCCGCAGAAATTGTTACTAATGTAAGTAGTCATATATATTTAGTTTTCAACGAGTAGTACATGCCATTAGTAAAACCGAATTTGCAAAATATTTCGTATTGCATTCCTTAGATGGATGAATTGAAATCTTGGCTATCGAAGGAAGAAAATAGGAAGGGTGTTTTATCTGATGATATGTTTATTGTGATTAACGAGCTACAGAACCATGAAGTTGGAATACGGACAAGTAATCGATTTACTATCACGTATTCAATGCTCTGGAACGTAAGTTAGCCTGCAATTAATTTAATACATTTCTTTCTTAACACGAGATAATATAATATCGCATTTTTACTAACAATAGATACTAGCAACTGTTGTGACATATTTCATTATTTGTCTACAAGGAAACTCTTTACAAACTGTATAGAGGGTTGGGAATGGAAAACCTTATGACTAGTGTATTGAAAAAATCAGAAGTATATCAGAATTTAGCTCTCTAATGCACAATTCACAAAAGAATACTAGGTAGAAGTGGAAAGAATATTGGAAACTATAGAAAGGTAAATTATGACAAAGATGAACAGCATTTAGCCTTATCATATATTGATTATGTCCCCATCCAAAATGTTGCAGTAGTAAAGACCACAATTTTTACCCTCAAGCATAATACTGAATCTTGAATAACCTATATTTACATAGCATGGCCATACTAACTAGATATGAAACCTAAAACCACAAATAAATTACATTTAGTAAGCATATAGATGATTAGCAAAACATCTCGGAAAGGTGTAATCATTAACAATAAATAAATTTACGACAGAATATATATGCTATTAACTAACATATTATACACTTTCTAATAAAATATATCATCTATTGAAACATAAGCAGAGCAGAAGTAACATTTTTAATTAATATATCAAAATATGCCATCATGGTGCATTTCTTTATACTGAAGAATGTGCCACAATAGATGCACAATGGTTGCAAAACTGCAAATTCCCTTTCTCTTAGTTTCCTTTGATAGCGATTACCAAGCTCAAGTCGCCTCCCGAAGCTTTTCTTAATGCTCAGCTTCCATTTTGCAATTAGCTGATTGGATTTTGCATTCACATTTGCTACAGTTCCAAGTATAAATGCTGTCACTCCGATAACAAATATTGAATTAAATACGAGGACATAAACCCAAAAAATTCCCTTAATTATATTATACGATTTTACAGCCATCCATATGATAATAATGCTAACGAAATGAGCTATTGCCACAAACATTTGGAAAAAGTCGGCCGTGATGTGAACGTAGCGAAAAATCAAGAGTTCTACCATCTTGTATATTTTCAAAATAACTTGTGGATTTCTCACTTTTGAAAGTAAGGTCAGATTGAACATGGCATAAGATATTACCACTATTGCGTATATCATCAAAAATGCTGTCAATCGGAACAATTCTAGTGCAAATATAAATACAAGTAGATATCTCAAGACGGCTTTAAAGAAAGCAATCAAGACAATATTGTGATCACCAAACCAATCGTGTAGAATATCATGTAATGAAGAATTTTCAAGTAAAACGTGTCCCAAATCCGAATCAAAATACATTATGAATGGTGGGAAAATTGGTGGTGTTGACGCCAAAAAAAGTATTGCAATTTCTAGCACAAATCTTATCTGTTTCCACTTAGGCATGACGCTTTGCAACGATACATTATAGACGCGAGGAACAAGGCGTCTTAAGCTTTTCGAGTGATGAATCCACAAATTCAGAACTTTAGCCTGTTCTTCACGATGATAGAATGTCAAAACCGAAAATGAACTGATGTGAATGCATAAAATTGCATTACCCAGATTGACAATTACAAGGATTTCACAAATGCTTTTTCTTTCTGCCAACTGTACATAAAGAGAATATAAACTGCAAGGTAATCCAAGTAAAGATACTATAGGAATTACGACTACATAATATGGGAACAGTTTCCATGTTGTGGAAGGTAACGTTGTTAGTTTGTTGATTTTGGAATCCCAAAAAATTGGAAGTTGGTATAAGAACGAAAAACAAAAGTTATACATTTCAAATGTATTTTGGAGATGAGATTCTTTCAATCGGTTAATTGTAGACATTCTGGGTAATATGTGACAGCTATTTTACATGTATTAGGAAACAACAGCCACTGGAAATTTAACGGTAAAATTTATGCAGTTAGCTTTAAAATATTTAGTAACAGAATTATGTTGATTATATATATGACACTAAATGACGTAAGTTCAAGTTTTGGGCAGGAATTATTGACATCGGCAAGCTAAATTGTTCACTTATTTTGAGTATTTCTGAAAGAATATTGTTGAATTACTTAAAAAGGTTTGAAAATCATTGATAGAGACTATCTATGTGTCAAACCTATTTTAAAACTCTAAAGGAACAAATTATGCATGCTAGGTTCAAGTCAATTTATCAATTTTAAGTATCATTTGTTGTATACAGTATTATAACAGTTTTATAAAATATAAATATTATGACATTACTAAAATTTTAGTCAACAATTTTGAGCCAAACTACAAACAACGTGTTTTACAGTTCGAGTTAAAACTATTACTATACCGTATTACGTGCTAAGGAAATCTTTGAAGAACAGCCAAGGGAATAGCTACGTAATTTGGTGTAATAAAGGACTTCCGTATCCCTGACCTTTTTGCTTTCCACTCGTCATTCCTCTGTTTTTGAATGACCACTTATTAGGTATATCTCATGATTCATAATCATATGCGTGCTCACTTTGTGCTTATTGTATTTACCTTGTTTCTGGGGAAAATACACACATCCCTCAGTCACACTCGGAGCTTGAAACATCAAAACATAAATTATGGACTTATGAACGGCCGATTCAAAAGCTCGAAGAAAATATAATTAAAAATTTTCCAAATAACTAAAATGAATAACACAGGGAAAAATAAAACATGAGGTAATTACCATAAGGCACATCTAAAATACATAGCTCATTTTTTTAAGTTCATATGTTTTGCTTTAGTGTGTCTTAAATTAGATATAAATGTAAAAACTCGATTTGACATGTTTAAAAGACAGTTAGGAATACCTAATTATAGAAAATACAACCATATATTTAACAAAAAACGGTTAGCTATTGCAATTTATATGTTGTTTCACTTGAGCGGCATCTGCCTTTACAAGCCTTTTAGTCTTTCGTTAAACAGTCTAATCGCAAACAGTGGTTTTTACAAATATTGAAATCAATATTTTACTGTCAACTATTTAACAACACACTTTAGTCATTGTATCTCGGAGTTTTAAAGTTTCAGATATATGTCCAATGACGACAGTTTATAATTTTAAATTATATACAAATACTTAAATCGACCTACTCATTACATGAAATTCTTCATGCAAAACATATCGAAGGAAAACAACAAGTAAGTTAGTTAAAATGTATTTTACGAATTCATATACCGTAAAATCTGAAATAGACGCCCCGGTATCTACGTGCAAAATCGATTTTTTCGTCCGTAGACGCCGGGGCGTTTATTAAAGGGGGCGAGTGATTCAGAAGTTGCGTTTATTTCATATTTTACGGTAAATAAGCTCTTCGGATAAAACGCTTTATAAAATTGAGCCATGCAAATGTATATTAACCTTTCAATTTTTGTACTAGATGTAAATGCAATTGTTATATCCTCTGGTATGTTTATCACGACTATGAGTTGTTCTTGAAGACTTATTTATGAATTTTTAATTTTCAAAATAAGTTGTTTGACAGACAGAACGTCTATCATATTTTTATCAAGATGGTATTGAATATGTGCTCACAAGTTCACTGAAAAATGCAAAAATGCCTACGTATTGATTGGTAAATACCATATTGATCTATATAAGTCTTGCCGAGCTTTTGGTTATTGTTGCTTAACTTTATTATGTTTCTCGCGTACAAATGATTAGTACAACATTAAATTTTAGGGAAGCTGTGAGTGGTGCAGTGTAACACGACAAGGAAAACTTGAGCAGAATTTTTAAGCACATTTATTATACGAGCAACCAACTTCCATGTAAAATCATTTATTGGAACATAAGCAGAGCAGTAACCACATTTTTAATTAATATATCAAAATATGTCATCATGGTGCTCTTCTTGATATCAAAGAATGCTCCACAATAGATAGACAAATGTTGCAAAGCTGCAAACTCCCTTTCTCTCAGATTCTTTTGATGCTGATTTGCTGGATCTAGTCGTCTCCAACCGCTTTTCTTAATGCTCAGCTTCCATTTTGCGATTAGTTGATTGGACTTTGCATTCACATTTGCTACAATGCCTAGTATCGCTGCTGTCACTCCAATAACAAATATGGAGTTAAATACGAGAGTATAAACCCAGGAAATTCCGTCTATAATATTATACGCTTTAACAGCCATCCATATAACACAAATACTAACGAAATGTGCTATTGCCACAAACACTTGGAAAAAGTTGGCCGCGATGTTTTGACAGTAACGGAAAATTCGTATTTGTTCCATTTTATAGATTTTCAAAATAACTTGAGGGCTTCTCAGTCTTGAACAAACGCTCAAGACAAACATGATGTAAGAAATTCCCACTATTGCGTAAATCATCAAGAATGCTGTCAATCGGAATAACTCTAGTGCAAATATAAATGCAAGTAGATATCTCAAGGCAATCTTAAAGAAACAAACGACAAGAAAGTTACCACCAATACCACCCGTAAGTAAATATCTTGTGAACAATCTCGATGCTAAATTTTCAACCAGAAAGTGTCCCAAATCCGAATCAAAATACAATAAAAATACAGGAAAAACTGGAGGAGCCGATGCTAAGAAAAATATTGTAATTTCTAGTCCGAATCTTGTCAGTTTCCATTTAGGCATGACGCGTTGTAACGATAAATCATATATGTGGGGAACAACAGCTCTCAAACTTTTCAAATGAGGAATAGACAAATTTAGCAGTTCAGCCAGTTCTTTACGATAATAGAAGGTAAGAAAGGAAAACGAACTGACATGAGTATATAAAATCACATTACATACATTGGCAATTACAAGAATTTCTGAAATATGATTTGTTTCTGCAAACTGCAGATAAAGAGAATATAAACTGTAGGGTAATCCAAGTAAAGACACGATGAGAATTACAACTACATAATATGGAAAAAGTTTCCATGTCCCAGGAGGAAAAGTGTGTAGCTTGTTGAGTTTGGAATCCCAAAATATTGGGAGTGGGTACGAGAACGAGAAACAAAAGTTGTACAAACTAAATGCGTTTTGGAGAAAATATTCTTTCATTTGATTAATCCGTGGCTTTCTGTGACAGCTTGTTTTCCGTGTAGCAGAACTTAAAAGCAGATGGATTTATGATAGATAAGAACAAAGATGGATTCTGAACATTAAATGAAACATTGAGTTATGGTACTTAAATAAGTAACATTGAATTTAAATTTTGGTCTTATGATAGGTTAAATTGTTAAAGGATAATTTATGTATTCCACTTTTTTGGACAATGTCACTGAATTGTAGGAAATATTTTGTAAATGGGTTATTATGTTTACGTATGCAAATACTTTAATGTTTAAAAAAGTCAACAGTAATCAATGATGGTTACTTGAACATGCATTACGTTTAAGAATTAAATAAAACTTAATGTAATTACAAAAAGGTCATCCTTCCTTAAAAATACTAACAGATGCCTCGTAAACCGATTCTGGTTAAACGCTAACCCCTACATACATCATTTTGGAATGCAAAGTAATTTTATGGAATAACAACGACTTCCGTATTCTCGTAGATTAAGTTTAATAAGATGTCCGTAGCCACGTGGAAAAATACTGCACAGCAAATAACTTTACTGCATGCAATTAGTGATTACTCGAAATTTTGAGAAGGTAGTTAAGTGTATCATGTTTGTTTGTAAATTTAAGACTTAATAGTATGTCATGATTTTATTTAGTTGGTTTCAGAGAAAACTAAAAACAACACTTAGTATTCCAATCAGAATACAATTATGACTCCATAAAAACTCAAATCTGAAAATTGATAAAAAGTGAATCTTGATGAAGAACAGAGCATTTGCTTCGTAGAGTAGAGACAGTATCAATAAACATTTTATTACTAAAAAGACATCTCAAACCGCTTGAAAATGAAGTAATTTATTATGGAGATAACTTTCCTCAAGCGCGTTTGATTCTCGTATAAGCTTATTTGTATAAATATAGTGTGCCAATCGCCAGTGAAGAGCCGGTGCCACTTACCAAGAAACTCTCCAATCCAAAAACTGGGGTGACAGTGAAGACAAGACTAGTAAAAGGTTGATTTGTAAAGAAGAGGAGTAATTCCTTCGTAATTTTGTAATGGATCATTTACTTTTGTGTAACAAAGGACTTCCGTGTCCCTAATAACCTTTCTGCTTCACACTTGTCATATTCCTGTTTTTAAATCACCAATTCGGTATATGTCATGGTTCATAATTACTAATGCGTGCTCATTTTGTGAGTTTTGTAGTTTATCTAATAATATGCGATTGTATTTACGTTGTTTCAGGAGAAAACACATACATCCTTCACTTTATACACAAAGCTTGAAACATCAAAACATAAATTATGAACTAATAAATAACCGACCAAAAGCTAAATAAAAACATATTAGAAATTTTCCAAACAAGTAAAATTAATTACAGAAGGCAAAACAAAACAATTTTTTGTAATGTAAGCGATTCTGGTAGGTTTAAAGTGTAGATTTAAGTCCTTTGAAATAGCTTCAGTACCTACTTACCCTATATTTATCATGCATGAGAAATTTATATCGAAAACTCCTTTGATTTTAAAGTTGTAGCTGGTTTTGAGTGAAAATATGCGTGCGCTAAGTAAGCAATCAATTCAAGATTACAATTTCAGCATAAAATGATTACTTATGATGGAGGTTGAAACTTTCAAGTAATATGGTCATGAACCAAAATAAACTGCATAAGTTTTTAATTTTTTGTACTATAAATGCAAACGCTTAATTTGCTGGTATTTTTGTGTTTCGTATGATTATCAATTCTTCGTGAAAACTACTTTTGGCAGGTTGGCATCTTGTTTTATATGATAATTTGTTAGCATCGTTTATTTTATATTGACTTTGGTACAACATCTATTATATCCTTATCAAGATAGTGTCAAATTTTTGATCATAAGTTTACTGAAAAATACGAAAATGTCCGCATATACATTGTCGAATACCATATTGATTTATTTAAGTCTTACTAAGCTTTAGGCTATTGTTACTTAACTTTTAATGTATCTTGCGTACAAGAGATGAGTAACCAATTTCCATTTAAAATATTTATTGGAACATAAGTAGAGCAGTAACAACATTTTTAATTAATATATCAAAATATGTCATCATGGTGCCCTTCCTGATCCTAAAGAATGTTCCACAATAGATGCACAAAGGTTGCAAGCCTGCGAATTCCCTTTCTATCAGATTCTTTTGATGCCGTTTTGCAGGGTCTAGTCTTCTCCAACCGCTTTTCTTAATACTCAGCTTCCATTTTGCGAGTAGTTGACTAGATTCTGCATTCACATTTGTCACAATACCGAGTATCACTGCAGTCACTCCGATAACAAATATCGAATTAAAGACGAGCGTATAAACCCAGAAAATCCCTTCTATAATATTGTACGCTCTGAAAGCCATCCATATAACACATATACTAACGAAATGTGCTATTGCCACAAACACTTGGAAAAAGTCGGCCGTGATGTTGTGAACGTAGCGAAAAATTAA